>JASCZW010006353.1:0-98935 GCA_034211315.2 Aedes japonicus | reverse complement strand
TTTTTAGAATTTCGTGAAACTAGCATGACTTTATTGAGCAAATTTGCTCAGAAGAATTTCGGCTTAATTTAATATAGCTTGCCTTAATTTCTTAAATCCTCATATTTTTAGTTTTTAATTTTCTGAAGCTTAAGCCTGGAGATTCTTGTAGTATAGGATTATGATATTCTTAATTCGCTAGAAGTTCCTGGAGTTTGGGTGAAATGATTGGAGTTTGTCTGATTTTTTTGTATCTTCACTAAAATTCTTGTTACTTCCCAGAAATTCTTGTGGCATGCTCAAACAGCTGGAACCGAGTAACAAGCAGAGAAAGGACTTTCTATAAGTTATTGAATCGCCTTCATTTCTTGATATTTGACTTAATTTCTTGGAGGTTGGTCAAACTGATGAAACCACATCAGGATTATTCTGCAAACTATCTCGAAATTTGCCCTTATTATCTTTGGGACATATCTGATTGTTCGTACAAGACATTGACGTGAGGATATTGTAGACGAAATACGCGTATTCTTCGCGATAAGCAGTAGTCGCAATTAAATGCAGAATACTAATTGTCACTTCGAGGTTCTGGTTCATAACCTTATCCGACATTCTTTCAGAATCTCATCCAATCAATTTCGATAACGAATATCTCAGATATGTATCGGAAATTCACTCATAAACGTATCCGATACTCCTTATAACCATTAGTTCCTTTAAGAAAATAACCCGAGAGGCATTCAAAATTATATTAGAAATTTCCTCAGAATAAAGGGTGTTCCGATCAAAATTTGGTCAAACAGTAATGTGTCAACTCAAAGTTTTTATTAATAAGTCAAATTCTGTTTCTTTTTCAAGTTCAGTAAATACAGAATACAGGAGAAATATTCAGCTAAGCTTCCTTCTTACCGAATGCGAATTGCCAGGTCGTTCGTTTACCACCTGCCATAAGATTTTGAACTGTTCCTCGCTCACAACAGCTTTTTGAGTCTTCTTAAGGTTCCGCCTGATGATAGCCCAATATTGTTCGATTGGGCGGAGCTCTGGCGTGTTGGAAGGGATCTTGTCCTTGGGCACCACTTGAACGTTGTCAGCAGCATACCACTCCATGGCCTTTTTCCGTAATGGCAAGATGCCAAATCCAGCCAAAATAGAACGGAACAACTGTATCGCTTCGGGAAAGGCAGTAGACGTTTTGGTAGGCACTCGCTCAGATAAATTTCCTGGTTGACGGTTCCGGTCGCAATGTAAACGTTGCTCTTCAAGTCACAGGTACAGATGGCCTGCCATACCAGATATTTCTTCGCGAACTTTGACAGTTTAATGTGCTTGAAAATATCTGCCACCTTTCCCCGTCCGGTTGCCGTATAGAATTCCTGTCCAGAAAGCTGTTTAAAGTCTGCCTTGACGTCAGTTTCATCGTCCTGTACTACGCAATCAAACTTCGTCATAATCGTCGTGTACAACTTTCGTGATCGTGCTTTGGCCGACATGTTTTGTTTATCGTTGGGATATGGAGTCAACGAATACTCTTGTAGTCGACAGTTCATCTGTTTCTTGTAGCTCTATCTACGGTTGATGTGCCGTTCCCTGATACCTTGCGATAATCTCGACGGACGCTGGTGTCCCGCTTGTATTGGTCAAATCTTCTGTCATCGACGTCTCGGCTTTCGATTCTTCCTAATTGTAGCTACCATCCGGTGTCGACATACGTTCACCGGGCACTTTCTGCCTACTTTGCTTGCAGTCGAATTAACCACGTTCGTTATTTCGCCAACTCGGCGTGATTTGAATTCTAAAGCGCTTCGCCAATTGTCGCATAGTTACACTCTTTTCACGTAGCCATGTGTTCAAAACCTTATTTGCGCGACATTTTGAAAACGAAGAATTTGAACCGTGCAAACAAGTAAACAAACGAAAGATGACAGTGAAACGCACAGCATGCTATGATGAATATATTAAAGCATCGCAGGTATGTGGATAAGTTATTTTCGAATATTTCGAATTATAATTGCATCTGCAATTAAATAAATAATTTGATTTTGAACAAAAATACTACTTCTGAATTTCGATTACGATGATGATGCTTCACAAAATAATTAATTTGACGAATTCTTATAAATAGTAGAATTCATAGCGTAGAAAAACAATAAATTTAATGAAATGAATAATAAAATAAATGCACAACTGCTTCACAGATTTTAATCACACTATTATCTTATGGCCATTGAGCTGTGGTCCTTTCCTAGAATATAACTTTCTTTTGGCAGAATTTTAATTTACGATCATCACAAAACTATTCCATAATCCACCCTCGTCGAAAAACAACCTCCCCATTTCTATCAAGACTTTCCGCCAGCTTTCGGCCATAATCCCTCCCGGTGAACCGTTTCCAACTTCACCCAGGCGCCAGATTCCTTAAGCTTCTCTCCATCTCAACTAAACCGTAATCCGAAAGTTCAACTAACACAGAGCGCACACATGTGCCTCGGAAACGCAACTAAACTTTTCCCCCCTCCAGGAAGAAAATCCAACAGCTGCTGCCCGTTGCTTCCTTGATTACGCTTTATTTTTTCTGTCATCGTCCAACAAGGATTGCTTCCTTGTACCGCCACGCGGAAAGGCATTAAAAATAGATCACCGACCCAGTTGACCTCCTCTACAATCCCCAACCCCCGCTTCGGGAACAATCAAACCACGCTCGGATAAATTTCCCTCTAATTACAGTGTATTTTCCGTGGTGATGAAAAGCTAATTTTCCTGCAGTCCGAACATGCCCTTGCCGATTAAGGAAAACACGGCTCTAGCGTGGATGATGGTCTGATTGGCCTTGTCAAACAGGTGCGCTTCCACGATGTACGTTCCCGGAAGAATATACGGCGGAACCAAATCCAGGCGGACCTCCTTGCCGGTCAAGTTGACCAGCCCTTCGTACGGGCAGGGATGTACCACTTGTGGGAAATTCAGGTACAGCTTCTCCAAAAGAATCTCCGCCACAATGTTCCGCCCCATGATCCGACTGTGCCGCTCGTTGTCCATGTACTGGCACAGATCCATCTCCGTCCCGTAGATATGGGTTTGCGTGAATTGGTGCTTGGTGTAGACATTGAACGACCCAATCAGCGATCGAACCGGTTTGTTCAGGAGCATTTCCGCGACCAGTTGCTGCGATTGGTTCCGCTGAGTCCGGAGACCGCAGCGGACATACTCGCCATACTGGTACGGTTGACCGATGCAATCCACTCGGTGCACGAGGATGGGCTGTGTGATTTTGAACGAATCCAATCAATCAAAGCCTTGAAGAAGAAAAAAAACAATCCGAAACGTCGGAAGGTACGTACCTGCTTGAGGGAAGTGAATTTCGAACCGGGAAGGAGTAGATAGAATATGAAAAGCAGCAGTCGAAGTTGCATATTTATTACGGAATGAATGTTTATGGGTGAGTTTTGGCGGCAAACGCCGAACGCTGATTTTACGCTTCGCGAAGCGGAAAATCCGCCTGCTTTGATGGGTTGATAAGCACGGGAGGGTGATTACGCAAATTGCTGGCATTTGAGAGTTGTGGTAATTTTTTGGCGAATTTCACTTCACAGTTCAAGACCAATGTCCAGGTGGATGGTGTGGTAAAATTTGAATGCCATTTGTGCTGCTTCACGAATATCAAATTGTCGAATCACTAAAATCGAAAAAGGGCCTCAAACATCTCCCATGGTACTCATGGAATACTCGATTAGCTGTATAATCCCAGATGTAATTCTGATGCAATCACGGATATATCTTCAGAGAATCTTGCATAAGACCCTACTTTTTCTTTCTTAGTGTTTCAAGCTTATTGCTTTCGTAATTCACTTACTGCTTGCTCTCAACTTAGTGTTCTTAATGCACTTCCACAGTTATTAATTGAGGGCTTTCGATGACAAGTACCATTTTTGCATTAGTATGATTGTGTGGCAAGTACAATCATAGCCTATGCCCAGGGATTCGAGAGATTTTCCTTAACAAAAAATTCCTAGACCAGACCGGGAATCGAACCCAGCCACCTCCAGCATGGTGTTGATTTGTAGCTGCGCCTTTAACGGCTGAGCTAAGGGAGAAGACCCTAAGAGATTGTTAAATGAAATTCTAAAAAATCTCAAAGCAGATTCCGAGAGAACAATTGTGCGAACTCGAACGAGCTTCTCAAACACCCAAGTAGGTCAAAATCAGTTGTAGTAACTGGATTATGACTTAGCAAGTCATATTTATGTTGTCTCAACTGAGTGGCAACAAGTCTGCTACTAGCGGAGTATTGGATAGTATGCTGCGAGAATCACGAATTTACTTTGGAAATGATCAAACTCGGATGATACTTAAGTAGTGTATCGGAAATGTTTCTTAGTCAATCCCGGCTGAGTTTCTGAGAGAATCAAATTGTTTTCGACAAGTACTGATACAATCTGGAATGAGTTTTGCGAGGAACAATCTCAAATGAGAATTTAGAAAAAATCACGATTAAAATTCTGAAACAATCCTGGATTGGGCGAATTCCGAGTGACATTCCCATCTTAATATAAAAATTCCCGCATTTTTCCCGAATTTTTCCCGCATTTTTCCCTTATCTTCCCGACTGTTAAGATGAGTTAATATAAATTACTCGTAGCTAAATCTCTGAGCTCCCACACTTTTTCCAGTTTGATTTACCACCAGACACGTTCCATTTATTTAAAATACGCATTTTTGTGCGACAGGATGAGCCAATTTTCAACAAATGTAGTCAAATTTGGCAGCACCTTCTTGGTTCTAGCCAAAATTTGTCCAAACCATTTTCTTTTCTCTGGAATCCGACAAACAACGTTCAGACGGCATTGAGCACAGCTGCCCAAATTCTTCTTTCACCATGTGTTAACACCCTTACAAACGCAATTCGCCAAACTTCAAACACATTCGCCACCACATGAAAGATAAGTTCATATCTGGCCTCACTTTTTACAGCCGTGTAGCCAGATCTTCTAAGGGCATCTTCAACGGTGGTTCAAATCGTGGTTTGGATTTATTTGTTTAGACCAAACGCAAAAACATCGTTGCATCGCGGGTGTTTGTAAATTTCAGAAATTATATAAGCTTCTAAGTTTTTTACTAAACGCACTCTTTAAAAATTTAATTTAATGAACTTCGGAATATCTATGAAGATTGAGTGGAAATATCTATAATGAACATGCCAGAAGTTGATTAAACTTCTCGGCAGTTGAATAAAATAATTGGAAGTTTCCAGATAACCATGAAGTTTGCTCGCTGTCTTTCGAGAAGAGAAATGGTGGAACTTTAGAGCAGTTCATTGAATTGCTGAAAAATTATTAACGTTTCTGAAAACTTGGATGAACTTCCAAAAAGTTTGCTGATCATCCATGGAATAGAAACAACTTTCTGGAAATGACGGGAACTTAGAAAATCAGATTTCGCTTCCCAGAAGTTTTTTTTAACTTCCAGCAGGTACATATTCTGTGATAAAAAGGAGAATATCCCACATATTTAAATAACCTACGAGAAATCTTGGAAGCCGAGGAATTTCTGTGGAATAGTCAGCATTACCGATATGTTGTTAAATCTTACAAAAAAAATTATGATCTCCAAGATTGTGAATAGGTGGAAATTCTATGAAATTGATTAAAAAGTAGTTGGTTTCTTTATTCTTGTTTTGGTAGATTCGAAAAATTATCGAGCAGTAAGAAGTTTAAGTTCTTCTTAAAACTTAAATACCCTGAACTTTTGGGATGTTTTCGGAACGATTGAAAAGTTTCTCGATCACCTGAAAAGATCCCTGAAGTTCTAGGAAGCTCCCCAAACTTATGGAAAAATCCTTTGAATGTTTCCTAAACTTTTTGAATGCTCAAAAAATCCAGTTTCCTGTTTATCTGGGACGTTTTCTGAAATTCTGGAAAGTTCCCCGATCTTGGGAGAAGTTTTCTGAAATTCTTGGAAGATCGCAGGACTGAAATTTCCTGAATTGCTTAATTCCCTGAGTATCCAGGAGTTTTTTCGAGCTTCTGAAAAGTTTCCTGAACTTCTGGGAAATTTTCTAAATTTCTGGGACGTTCTCTGAACGTCTGATATGTTTGCAGACCTTTTGGAAAGTTTCCTGGTCTTTGGGGGAGTTCCATGATCTTTGTGAGCATTTCCTGAAGTTCTGAGAAGTTTTTTGAATTCATGAGAAACCCTGAACTTCAAGGAAGTTTCTAGAACTTCTACATGTTCGCTGAACTTCTAAGAAGTTCTGTATATGTCTAGCAAGTTTCATGAAATTCTAAGAAGTTCACTAAACCTCTAGGAAGATCCGCAAACTGTTGAAAAGCTGCATGAATTTCATGACTGTTCTCTATTGAAAGTTCTCTAATTTTCTGGAAAATTCCTTGAATATTTGGGAACTTCCCTGAACATCTAGAGTAGTTCTATGAACTTCTGAAAAAATACCCAAAATAATCTGATAAGTTTTCTAAACTTCTGGAAGCCCCCTAAATTTTTGGATAGTTACCTGAACTTCTGTGAAGAACTCTTTACTTTTGAAAACTTCCCTGAGCTCTTGGTAAGCTCCTTGAATTTGTGGACAAATCCCCGAATTTCTAGGAAACAATCTAAATTTCAAAAAAGTTGTCTGAACTTCTAGGAAGAACCCTTGATTTCTCGAAAGTTCCCTGATTTTATGGTATGTTCCTTTGACATCAGGGAGAACAGCTAAACCTCGGGAAAGTCTAAGTCAAATCTAAAATGTATACCAAGCTTCTGATAAGTTCCCTGAGTTTCGAAGTCCACTGAAATTACATGATATTTTTCGAACTTTTGGGGGATAATTTTTGTCCATCAGTTTCTTAACTTTTTCCGATATTGGGGGCGTAAATACTGCGGGTCGTAAGTCTTAAGGACAGATTTGCAAAAAATCCTCAGGGTCCTCCAAGTTTTCGTCGAGAGAACTAGCTGAGGACATACGCCAACATCCGTTAGGCTGCAGTGTACCTATGTAACACTAAGGCCAACATATCCAGCTGCATCGCAACAGCTGGAAAAAGTCATCAGTTGACTCTACTTGTCGCATAATGTCTAGGATCATATCCCTTGGCATGTTGAAACGTCGCAGAAAGTGCTTCTTGTCATAGGTTGGCGTGGCGCTATCTATCACTATCAGCACTATCTAATATCGTTTAAATGAGATGCATGCATTCACACACTCACCACCACTCAAACCAATCCATGGTAAAAAGTTTGTGAAAAATCCTCGGTCTCTGAAATAAACAAAACTTCTGATCTCTGGATATTTTATGATTGACAAGATGATAGGTGTTGGTGGGTTTAACAACAAGAAATACTACACCGGTGCGGGGAACGCAAAATTAGTCTGTTTAGCTGGTTATTTTTTAAGTTTGCTGATACAAATCAACTATAAAGATGTTAAAATAGACCACCGCTGAAGATGCTCTAAGCGGTACGTTTTGAACAGGCTGAACAATGAGATCGGTGGACCGAGTAAATGACAAAAACGCTACTCAAATCATTTGAAAAAGGTGTGACTTCCATATGACAAAAATTCCCGATTACTTTTGAAATTCCCGCCTTTTTCCCGCATATTTCCCGACGACTTTGGATTCCCGCATTTTTCCCGCATTTCCCGATATTCCCGAGTCTGTGGCCACCCTGTTAATCTCATGTTTTTTTTAATTCACAAATATAAGAATTTACGTAGAACAAAATTGCCGAAGACAGTGTTCATATTTATTCAGTCTATGATTTTATACAGAACTTTTCCTTTAATCATTAAGGGGTTAATATACTTTTTAAGACAAGGCTCAACATTTATGATTTTTTCAATAGTATGTGGCCCATAATCAACATTGTTCTCTATTTAAGTTGATGCGTAGATATATTTCATGCAATGGTATGCTGCCAACAACGTTCAAGTAGCCCCAGAGCTCCGCCAAAACGAACAACACTGGCCCATCGTCAAGCGGAACCTTACGAGAAGACTCAAAAAGCTGTTGTGAGCGAGAAACAGTTCAAGGCAAACTGGCGTTCTGCGGCGAATAAAGTGGACAAGGAGACCGTACAAAAGTTAATAGCCGGTGTTAAACGAAAAACCCGGTAATTCGCATTCGGTAAAAAGGAAGCTGAGCTGAATATTTCTCCTGTATTCTGTATTAACTGAACTTGAAAAAGAAAACGAATTTGACTTATTAATAAAAACTTTCATCGACTCGCACACATTACTGTTTGACCAAATTTTGATCGGAACACCCTTTAGGTGGTCGGAATCACGATATAAAATCGTTCAAAAATGCTCACTTATTCATGTAGCCCAACGTCACTTAGTGACTGAATTTCGAGCCATACTCTCCACCTTCCGGAAATTCTTGACCTTTGGAATCTTATCAGCATTTAGAGATAATATTTTGAATTTTCTTTGTGTATTCAGGTGTGTGTTACAATACTTTTCGAAGTGAGTAGATACTATTTACAGGCTGAAACTCACGTAAATACTTTACAAATAAAAAAAATTCTTATCTAAAATCTGTATCCACATTAATCCGGACGCCTTCAAATCATTGTAACTTTTGAAATATTGCACGCAGGAATAAAAAAATTCACTGTGGTATAGCTGTGGTATATGATGAAAAAGACTATGATTGATGTTAACATTTCATGTTTATTATTCAAGATGGCGACGAAATAAAATCAAGTGCGCGAGCGAATTTTGTACGAGCGTCCGGCAAATCCTGACTTGTTAATGCGGGACCTTACAAAAACATTGGATTTGCCTAAAGGGCGAACACGAAATTATTGCGACACATTCAACAGGGCATAACTTTCTTACCATTGAGTAAAAATCAACCAAATTTTGAATACTTTCTCATTGATGTGTATTGTTTACATGCTGTCAAACTCGAAGTCATGTTTTACGAATCAACGAAAATGGAGGTGATCCAACGCGAGTCGAGAGAACAAATTTGGCATGATTTGGCTAAAACGATCGGCATGTCGCAGAGGTACGTCCAGAATGCAACGAAGAGAGCTGGACTACATACATACAAGATACAGAACTTCCCAAACCACGATGAGTGGCAACAATCGACGGCTAAAACTCGGGCACGGAAGCTCTACGAGAAGATGCTGACAAAATATGGCTGCTGTGTGATGGACGACGAAACGTATATAAAAGCCGATTTTAAGCAAATTCCGGGGTTGGAGTTTTTCACCGGTAAGAGCAAGTTTTATGTGTACGACAAATTTAAGAAGAAGAAAATGTCGAAGTTCGCCTCCAAATATCTCATTTGGCAGGCCAACTGCTCTTGCGGACTGAGGAGTGAGCCTTTCCTGACAAAGGGCACAGTAAATGGCGAGATCTACAAATCTGAGTGCCTCGAGAAGCGCCTTCTTCTTGCAGCAGCACGACGAAGCTCCGCTATTTTGGCCAGATTTGGCATCACGCCACTATGCTAAAAGTGTCCTGGAGTGGTATGAGGCCAATTCTGTCCATTTTGTTCCAAAAGACATGAATCGGCAAACTGTCCGGAGCTGCGCCCGGTGGAGCAGTACTGGGCAATCATGAAGCGGGAACTTCAGAAGAGCCAGAAAACAGTCAAAGACGAGAAGGACATGTTAAGAAAATGGAAAAAAAACTGAGAAACTGGTACTGGACGACACTGTAAAGACTTTGATGGAGGGCATGAAGCGAAAATGCGTTCAATTTTACACTCAAGGCTCCATCGATTAACATTGCTCTTGATTTTTGAAGTAAATATATGTATAAAACTACCCTAACATTTTGGTTTGATTCTAAACATTATAAGAAAATTGGCATGACATTTTCGGTGTCGCAATAATTTCATGTTCGCCCTTTAAATCCACTGTTGACGATGTGCTCAAATCATTTTCGGAACGTTTGACGGTGGAGAGAAAACCGAAAAGTGACAAAAACATTGGCGCTAATCCTGTCAGGGACCGAAAGGAGAAAAGGATATTAACGAAAAACCCAAATCTCTCCATTCGAATGGTGGCTCGTAAAATAGAGATGGCGCCTGGTTTTGTCCAAAAATCAAAACAACGTTTGGGACTTAAGTCGTATATAGTAAAAACAGTTCCAAACCGCAACGAAAAACAGAACTTGGCAGCAAAATCACGGGCTCGGCGTTTGTACTGCGAATATTTGACGAAGTTTTCATGCGTTGTTATGGACGATGAAACTTATGTCCTGGAGGATTTCAAGCAGCTTCCAGGGCTGGCTTTTTATTCTGCTATGACCAGAAATGCTACAGCTGAGCATTTCAGAATGAAGAAGGTATCGAAATTTTCCAAAAAATACCTTGTGTGGCAAGCAGTGCCTTGGATTTTCATAAAATATTCATGAGAAGTGAAAATGCTTTATCCCAGTGTAATGATGATGTTTACATTCCCGGTTTTCATGGTTACTACTGTCACTTCTATGCCCACTGAATTTTGTTTGCTGCAATGAATGAAGTCAGCTCTAAGTGCGAGTCAAAAATCTGCTGTCACTGTTGTTTTGATTATCAATCGGTCAGCATGAATTCCATTAGACGAAATTTGAATATCATCACATGTGATGATTTTTTTGAAATATTAAGTGATTTTGAATCTTTATACGAACATGAAACAACTGGGGCCGCCATCATAGTTCCATAAGAATAGATTCTAGCTTGAATACCCTGGACTGGGCTGCCCTTGCAGAATATCCGATTCCGACGGCTAATGGATATTCATTATGGTTTATTGAATCTCATTTCTGACAAATCGAAATTCATTTTGAAAATGAACCTGTCTACATAAATGAATATCAAAGCATTTTGAAAATCGAACGTTCATTCTTCTGGTTACGTTTGTTGTAACGAGTTATCGTTTGATTTTCGCATGGAACTTATAGGCAGTCAATGTTATGTTGCCTGAAAATCCACGCTTTTGAAACTAACGAGCATGATTTTTATCAACACTGGTGGCAAGCAATTTGCACATGTGGCAAAAAGAGTAAATCTTTCGTCACTATAGGTACTATCAACAAGGAGATCTATCAGACAGAGTGTCTGTAGAAGTGATTGCTACCCTTCAACAAAAGACACAAAGAAAAACCTTTGGTCTGGCCATATTTGGCATCATGCCACTATGCTAAAACTGTGATGGAGTGGTTCCAAGCAAATCAAGTACCATTGTACCAAAAACCTCAAACCCGCCAAATTGCCCAGAGCTACGACCAATCGACAGATATTGGGCTCTGATGAAACGGAAGCTTTCTGTAAAGAAGCAAGAAATCAAAGACATCAAACAATTCCAGCAAGTTTGGACAAAGATGGCTTCAACGATTTCTGAAGAGTCTGTACAAACCCTAATGGACGGAGTTAAGCGCAAAGTTCGAAAATTTTATGCAAATACCGAATAACTATGTTTTGTCTTCACGAATTGTTAAAACACATCCCATGAATCTGAAAAAAAACAACTACGACGGAAATATAATTCGAAATTTATGTTTTATTCATGTTTTGAGGTGTCCGGATTATTGTTGATACAGACCTTAATCACTATTTTTTGTTGCATTTCTTTTCTAATTTTTACATTAAATATTGCAGTTCAAAGAACTACAAATAAAATTACAACCATACAACTTTTATATCTTATCTACCCATAGATGATATCGAATGATTTCATTGCAATGCACTGTATCACCACAACCAACCAAATCATTCCAAAGGCAGTATGCTCTCAGTTAGCGCTAACATTTCCCGCTTCAAAGCTTCGTACACATGCTAAACATATTTAACCCGACCAGCGTTTGATCATCTATGCATCGCTGATAATCAGAATAGCGTTTAGACGATATAGCACGGCCCATTAGCTGAGAAATCCCGGATTTCAGCTCGAAGGGAAAGCGTAGCAATAATTAATCAGGCATTGAATAACTAATGGCCCCCGCTGGATGAAACTGGATATCGGTATGGGCGTTTCAACCTAATAATGACGTGACCTCACGGTCAAGAAACGCGAACCTTACGGCTTGTGATGTTATGTTTGCCAACGCGTCAATAATTAATCGAATAATTGCTGGCTGCAAACTCTGGATGTGCAATTAAGTTTGCTTCACTTTAAAGATTTTCTCAAACGCGTATTTTCCCGGGAAGTAGATTTTCATCACCGGCCTCATCATTGTCTTTGAGAGAAATGAGATCTCGTTTCACAAGAACCAACCACCTCATTAAGTTCTATGTTTCTCGAAAAGCCACAATCCTCCGGAAGAACCACATCACTCCAGCAAACAAACTTCACTGTAAATGGTTTGGCTCAGCCAACATCCCAGGAGGCGATGCCATCCTCGTTCATTCCGAAACCAACCAATTTCATAGAAAGGGAAAAGGAACATGAAACTGACACGCCTGCTCCGCAAATCATCGTCATTATTAAATTTCATTTAAAAAATCACGTCCGAACATAAAAACGAACAAACCGAATCAATTGCCAATTTTGAACACCGGAAACAATTCCAAAACAGCACTCATTAATCGCCCCCCTTCTTGCCTTCGATGGAATCGCACAAAGGGCGACAGGTGTTTACCACTCCCGAAAACGGTGACCAACAACCGCACCGGGAAGCGACCGAAAATATTTAGATTTGACCGTAGATTGGCGCAAACCGACCGACCGCCTCCGCCTCCCGTGGGCCAAATTATGGGCTTAGTTCTAGTGAGCAATTTTCAAGCATAATTTATGCGAGTTTTAATAAGCTCGGGGAAATTTTTCGCTTTGGTGATTTGTCCCAAGTCTAATTATTGGGGCCGGAAAATAATCGTTCGTTCGCATTTCGATCAGCACGGATAATGCCGATTCGGGAAACAACTGGCCCGTAGTTTAATCCGAATTGTTTCAACTTCAAAATCATCACCGCAACAAAGTGGCAAATTTGTACTCGAATTACAACTCGCAAAGTGGGTCAAATTCAGAACTGCTCCAACATAATCTCAAATAAGTACCCACTTCACATGGTTCCCCGGATTGCAGCAGTACCCCTTCCGTGAACTTACCTTCTCGGTAACCGCCTTGGTTTAAGAAGGGAGAAGGGTTCGGAATTTACGATGCTCTCAACACCTTCCGCAACAATGTCACTCCCGGGAAGTTGCACAAAACAGTGGGGAAATTATAATTCCAGTCACGTGCAGTTTCCCACTTTTACCTACCTGTGCACAAAACAGCGTTCCACGGTGGAAAAGGGCAGGGGATAATCAAAAGAAAATTTTCACCAGGTTCGGATGTTGGTCTCTCTCTCTCTTTCTGTCAGTTAGCTCATACAGTCAATTGTTGAAACAATGAAAACACGAGCTGGTGGTGTGTTAACAAAATCAGACACGCGCAAGGTGAGTTTTCTACATCCGCTAAGGAACACCACCGAAGGGAACATGACGGTTGGGTAACAGAAAGGGCGAAACTAGTCCCGATGGAAGCCGGGTTAAGGTTAGAGGTTTTGTGTTCTTAAAGGAACTTATATTCCATTCAATTATGGAAATTTCAACTAGAGCTGCTCTTTTAAGCGGTTTCAGTTCGGTCCCCAAAATCACTTTAAAATGGGTGTGTTATTGATTTTGAGTTAATTATTGTCCAATTATTTATCAACTACATACTTACTCTTCCTACTTTCGAATCGTTACGAGCGAAAATAGAAAATATGGGCCAGCGAAAATTGATCTTACTCTCGTTCCAAATAGTGTTGGAAGTAATGCACTGTGTAGAACATCTGATGTACTAATCCGCGCACGATTGTCGACACTTTAATGAAGAACAGTACGAAAGTAAAGTCGACTTTTCCTAGCACCATTTTCCAGATTTCATCACTCCCGAAAGTACGATGATTTAACGTTCAGAATCAGATTCAAAACAAACATAAATGCAGACTGCTTTGATGCGCTCTTTTGACTCTATCCCTTCTTAATTTCATTCCAATCTATTTTTCGTATTCATACACACACAAAAAACCGCAGTAGGATCTACCAGAGTCGATAATGAAGAGTCGCGCAAACAGGCTTCTTTGTTTGGTTGTTCTTCTTCGTGTTTATCAACAACCGACTCCGGCAGCTCTAACTTTGCATGACTCCATCAGTTTTCATGTGTTGACTCTGGTAATCGTTGGTTTTTATTTACATTTATCGTACGAGTGCTGAGATTCTGAGCGTTCTGAGCAGCAAAGTGGAAAAGTTTGTTCCGTGTTTCCTGTTACACGCGTAGAAGTGGGAAAAATGAAGTGCGCAGCTGTTTTCTGTAAAAATAAGCAAGACAAAAAACACCGAATCAAAAATTTGAGCTTTTTCCGGTTCCCGAGCGACCGGGAGCTGAGAGACAAATGGATTTCATTTTGCCGCTTGCCGTTGGATTCGGAATTGTCCGAAAATAGTCTAATTTGCAGTGTAAGTAATGATTTGGAAAATATTTAATGCGTAAAAATAATTGTGAATATTACAGTTGCATTTCAATTATGAAACGGATTTGTATATGGCGACTGACGGTGGCCGATTATTAACTCTCCCGGGAGCAGTCCCGGTTTATGAGAACGTACCAGATATGAATTCACTAACATGCGACGATAATCGATTACTGGTGGGTAAAACAACAGCTCAAGCGGACAAAGCGTAACCTGAAGTCAAAAATTAGGAAGGACGCTGAAAATAGCGTGGAGCTGAAGTTGTTCAACCCAGACCAAGTGAGTCTGCTTCGTGGTGATGTTCAGCGTGTTCAGAAGTGGTCGCGTGAGACGATTCTCGACAGCCTTCAAATGCGCTTTGCTTGTGGCACCAAGGGCTACAATTTTCTGCGAAATAAAAAGCAATATCCCTTGCCATCGGTTCGGACCCAGCAATTGCATGTACAGCACTTACACTTTGACACTGGAATACTTTATGAAATTTTTGAGCTTTTGCGAAGTAAAGTGCAGCATATGTCACCCGCAGACCGCGACTGTGGTGTTGTACTCGACGAAATGTCGATCGATCAGGGCCTATCGTTCTGCAACAACAACAAAAAACTGTTTGGTTATACAACGACTCCTGGTCAACGCCAAAAAGCAACACATGGGTTGGTGGTGATGCTAGTTGGGGTGCACAATCGATGGAAACAGGTAGTGGCGTACCACTTCACCGGCAACACGATACCAGCAGATTTCCAAAAGACCCTTGTTATCGATGTCATCCGCTGCGCCGAAGAAGTGGGATTAAAGGTTCACTTTGTCACTACAGATTGTGGACCAAATAACGTCCAAATAACCAAATAAATTAAATTTGACTTCATTCGCAACATTATTTTATTCTTCTCTTTTCCGTCATAATTATGGAAAAATATCATCGCGAGATAACAATACTCCTCACTGATCCAAACGTTTTTGTTTGTTTTGTTCGATAGGTGGCATCGGTTTCACTCTTTGCGCGACTCTTCTTTATCGAGTCTGGGATCTACCATTTCGAGGGTCAAATTGAGCGCAAACACCAACAATTTTCACCTGACTATAAATGCGTTTGATTTTGCCCTGCTTGCGATAAGATCAACCATGAGGTCTGTCAAATGTACCACAAACGTTGAAGGTTTTACCATAAACGTAGTAAATTTGACTGAAATTTCATGGTAGTTTTAAAGATAGGTGTAGTCGGGTAAAATGATAGTTTTTACTACAAGATTTTTTTCTGTGTAGGTAAAGACTGGACTCGGAGAAAATGAGACACAAAAATGATCACCAAAAATTCCTTTTAAATCGAATACTTCTCAAATTTTCAGGGATTATTCAATTTATTCGGGACATAAACCACTGCGACCAGTAATTTGATCTATTGTAGTATATCCCGTAGCCTTTGTTTAGTGCATGTCGAGTTACTTCATCACTATTAAGAAATGATGAAGTATTCGGTGTTGTTACAGTTGTCATTGTTTGTTTTGTTGGCAATGAATCAGTTTTAATTGAAAGTTTCCGCTGTTTAAACCCTTTGTGAGCGACAGCACTCTTCAAAGGCGCGCCCCTTTATCAGTCAAACCCGGATTCATCGCAAACAAAACAAACAATAACTCCGATAGTGACCATGCATCAGAGCCCTAGTCATGACCATTTCAAACTATAGAACATCAAATAGAAAATAAGAATTCACATAAATGAAGACTAACCATGTTTTCTTTATTCCAAGCTCATCCTCGGTGGCGCAACCCGAGTATTGTCACTTTTCACAAGACATAAAATGTAATAAGGCCAATTATACGTTCCATTGACTACAAAAACAAATATGTTCCCTAGTTTGAATTAATTCGGATTAGGGTTCGGTGGTAGATCTCATACCCACGATCTACCAGCGTTACGGGCTAACCCCTTGGCCTATGGGCTGCTCTTATTATTTTTTTTGAGATTTTTGAAAAATTTATATTTTGTTTATTGAATATCTCAGTGAATAAAAAAGCTACAAACAATGTTAGATACTTTTCTTAAAGGAAATTAAATTTGCTAAAAAATAATTTTTTTTTGTATTTTTTACAGTGTTGCCAACGTTTTTATTTTTGTGGTTGAAATATTAAATTGCGTTTTTCTCAAAATGCCCCCACTTTTTTCAATTTTTTTTTGGCTCCAATGTGTTCAGCAGACTTTTTTACATAAGAAACGATTATCGAGAAAAAACAATTTGCTCCGACATGGAGATATTCACTTTTAAACATGTTTTACACACTCTGGTGGGCGCAGCTCAGCAAGCTTCGAAAATCCGATGTTGATATCAGGAAACTTTTCTTTGAAGAATCGGTATGTTTCGCTAAGGTTCGCAAGCACTAATCGCTTTTGCTTGAGGATACGAGATGTTCCCTCCCGAACACTTTTACACTCCTTACCAGCCAGTTCTTTACTCACGTCTGCCTCACGGTAAAACGCTTTTACTTTCTGCACTATGTCTTCAGAAACACGATGGCCTTTCTTGGGGTAAGAGGAACAGATAATTCCTTTCTCTTTAACGCACTTTTTCATGATTCGCACTAACCTCTCAGAGCACAGAAATTCTTCTAGTAGGCCATCGAAATTAGTAGGCCATGTAAAACTGCTATTTTTTTTAAATTTAAGCGGTGCTTTTCTGTTAGATCTGCCTTGATGAAGTATAACAGATTATATAAGAGTGGTAGAATAAACAAATTTCTAGAACATGAAATCTTTAAAAATCAATATCTCTATGACGGAGCAAATTGTTTTTTTTTTCGATAAGTGTTTCTTATGTAAAAAAGTCTGCTGAACACAATGGAGCCAAAAGAATTGAAAAAAATGTGGGGGCATTTTGAGAAAAACGCAATTTTATATTTCAACCATTAAAATAAAAATGTTGGCAATACTGTAAAACATATTAAAATTATTTATTTTGTAGCAAATTTAATTTAGAAAAGTATCTAACATTGTTTGTAGCTCTTTTATTCACTGAGATATTCAAAAAACAAAATATACACTTTTAAAAAATCTCAAAAAAATGGGGGCAGCTCATGGGCCGAGGGGTTCACCGATTGGTCTAAAACTTTGGATTTTTGAATAATAGCCTAGAACAAGTATATCAGCCGATTTTGGTTCGAATCGAAGAGGGTCGATGCATTTCTCTGGTCACTTGATATGGAATGACCCATATATTAGCTAAGGTTTGGCATAATTTATTTATTGAATTTCCTCCCCCAAGCTGAATGCTCGAACATTTCTCTTAACACTGCTCGTCGAGGCTTTGTCCATCTGCCTTACACAATTTTTCCCAATTATTCTTCAAAGTTTCATCGGTTTTGAATGTTTTTCCGCTTTTCTTCAACTTCTTCTTCATTATCGCCAAAACTTTTCGATCGGACAAAGTTCTGGTGTATTTGGCGGGTTCGCCTCCTTCGGGACCACATTAACGCTCTTCGCTTCGTACCAATCCATTACAGGCTTGGCGTTATGGCACGAAGCGAGATCCGGCCGGAACAGCGTGGGACCACGGTGAGAGCGGAGGAATGGCAGCAAACGCTTCTACAAGTATTCCTCTCAATAAATCTGCCCGTTTATTTTGCCAATTGTAACGAACGGCTTGCTGTACCGCCCGAACTCGCAGATTGCCTGCCACAACAGGTACTTCTTCGCGAATTTGTCTATCTTTCTCTTCCGGAACTTTTCCGGAACCTCCATGCGGAACGTACCGACAAAAAACTCGAGGCCGGGGATTTGTTTGGTGTCCACCTTGATAAAGGGTGATACGGTCAAAATTTGGTCAAGGGAAAACGCGTGTAAATCGGTGAAATCGTTTATTTAAAAAATCAAATTAAATTTCTTTTTCAAGTTCAATTGAGTATAAAATTCAGGAAAAATATTCAGTTAGGCTTCCGCTTTTCCAAATCCGAATTGCCGGAGCGCTTACGCTTGACCCTGCCATCAGATTTTGTACAGCCACCTTGTCCACCTTCTTCGCCGCAGAAAGCCAGTTTGCCTTGAACTGCTGCTCGTCCTTAGCAGTTTTCTTGGTCTTCTTTAGGTTTCGCTTGACAATAGCCCAGTATTTCTCAATTGGGCGGAGCTCTGGCGTGTTGGGAGGGTTCTTGTCTTTGGGAACCACCTGCACGTTGTTGGCGGCGTACCACTCCATGGCCTTTTTATCGTAATGACAAGATGCCAAATCCGGCCAAAACAGTACGGAACAACCGTGTTTCTTCAGGAAAGGCAGCAGACGTTTATTCAAACACTCTTTCACGTAAATTTCTTGGTTGACAGTCCCGGAAGCTATGAAAATGCTGCTTTTCAAGCCACAGGTACAGATGGCTTGCCAAACCAGATATTTCTTTGCGAACTTTGACAGTTTCGTGTGCTTGAAAATATCTGCTACCTTTCCCCTTCCTTTTGCCGTATAAAACTCCTGTCCCGGAAGCTGCTTGTAGTCGGCTTTGACGTAGGTTTCGTCGTCCATTACCACGCAGTCAAACTTCGTCAGCATCGTCGTGTACAGCCTCCGGGATCGCGCTTTGGCCGTCGTATTTTGTTTATCATCGCGATTTGGAGTCACTACCTTCTTGTAAGTCGATAGTCCGGCTCGTTTTTTGGCTCGATGCACGGTTGTAGACGATACACCCAGCTTATTTGCGGCATCTCGGAGAGATAGGTTAGGGTTTCGCTTGAAACTACCGACAACTCTCTTTGTCGTCTCAGCGGCTTCCGGTTTTCGATTTCCCCCCGATCCAGACTTCCTGGCTGTCGACAAACGTTCCCCAAACACTTTAATTACAATTGTAACGGTTGATTTGGCAACTTTTAGCGATTTTGCCAACTTTGCGTGCGAGTAGCTCGGATTTTCGCGATGCGCGAGCAAAATTTTGATACGCTGCTCTTCTTGCTTGGACGGCATTTTGACAACTGAAGAGTGAATTCCAAAATCAAAATAGGAGCAACATTCTACACACACACACTTTCAAAATGAGGGGTGTTCAGGTTTTTTAAATGCAAAATTGAAAGAAATACGTCAAGTTGATATTGACCAAATTTTGACCGTATCGCCCTTTATATGTCTCGTCGTCCATGACGAGACAGCCTGGCTTGACCAGCCACTCACGATACAGCTTCCACGCACGCAATTTGGCCACCGTGTTTTGCTTGTCAGTCCGGTTTAGCGCCTTCTTGACCTTAAAACACGTAGTCCAGCCCGCTTCATGGTCTGCTGGACGAACCACTTCGACGAATTGACCTTTTTGGCCACAACTCGGGTGGAAAGGTTCGGGTTATTCTTAAAGTACTGCCTTATCTTCCGCGCCTTCTCTGGGTGTTCCGTTTTCGGTTTTCGTCCGCTTCCAGCGCGCCGCTCGATGGTCTTCGTCTCCTGGAACATCTTTACAACGCGGGACATGGGTGGAATGGTGGATTCCAAGCCTTTTGCCGATCCATCTGTGCAACTGACCAGGATTATCGAACACCGCGCCCAAGATTTGCTCTCGTAGTTCTTCTTGTTTCTAATGCATCATGAAAACTACTTGACAAATGTTGCACACATACACAAAACACTCTAAACTAGTATTACCCAAAATTTCATCAATTTTTACTCACGCGATAAAAAGTTACACCCAAAACAAAGTGTCGCATTTTTTCCGAGTCCAAACTTTAGATATCATCATTGTTTTTTATCAGTGTTGATATATTCAATACTCAAAAAAAAACCAGAAGACAGAGAAACATCTATCCTAGAGGGTCTTCCAATGGATTATCATGATTTTCATTTTCTTTAACTCTGTTTCAAGTGTCGGAGTATAAGACACTAAGGAATTCTGAAAGTAGTTGACAAAACATGCGAATCTGTGAGGATAAGCAATTTCAAAGTAAGCCTACTCAACAGCTATTCATAAAAGGACTCCATTAAGAGACTTGAGCAGATGAATAGATTGATTTAATATCTGATCTATTGTATTCTTAATTCTATTATTTTTCTTTTTTTTTTTTTCAAATTCGTCGTCCTTTTTTTTTTCATTTTATTAATTTCTTTATCATAATTGTCTTGGCTTAAGTAACTTCTTCCTGTATTCCGAATTGTTATAAGCTTTTAAATGGTTCGAAATTTCAAAGTTTTTCGGAATTTCTAGGTATTCAGAAGTTAGTAAATTCGAACGTTGAACGATTTTTCTGTGCATCCCCTAGCTGCAGATGTATTCAAAGCTTTTTGTGTCTATGGTTGCCTTAGTTTTATGATTTTTCTTAATTTCTGAATATGCTTAAATTTTTTAAACCTTTTCTCCTTGATTTTTGTAATGTTTAATATTTATAATTAATAGTCTCATGTGGCTTATTGCTTATTTTAAAACTATTTTTTATTTTCTAATTTATCTTCATGTGCATATATGTTGTTCTGGCTTTGTAATATTTTTTTTATTTCTTAGTTCTCGCAATACGAGAGTTAACAATAATAATAATGCAATGTTAATATACTTTATTTTTTGGTGATCAAAATTTTCACATTTCTCCAATTTTCTTATTTTATGTTTACAACAAACTTATTTAATTTAATCTCTATACATAAATGAATCTGTCTGTCTGTCTATCTGACTCACCATTATAGACTCGGAAACTACTGGACCGATCAGCGTGAAAAATTTGTATGCAGACGGTTTCGAGGCTGGGTTCTAATGATGGTTTGAGATCCCTCCCTCCTCTGGAAAGGGGGGCTCCCATACATATGCAACACAAACATCTGCATATCTCGAGAAATAATCAAGCAAATGGTACAAAATTTGACATGTAGGGGTTTTTGAAGGCAAGAAATGTTTCAATGGCAGTTTGCGACCCCCCTTCATTTTGAAAGGAGGGACTCCCATACAAATGAAACATAGACTTCTGCATAACTCGAGAACTAATCAAGCAAATGAAACCAAATTTGGCAGGTGGAGGTTTTTGACGGCAAGAAATGTTCACATGGTGATTTGAGACTCCTCCCCTTTCTGAAGGGTGGGGAGGGCGTTGGTCTCCCATACAAAAAATACAAATTTCTGCATAGGTCGATAACTGGAGGTAGGTGGAGGTTTTTGAAGGCAAGACATGTTTCTCATGCAACTCAAGACCCATCCCCACTCTGAAAGGGGGTCTCTCATACATTAAAACAAAAATTTCTGCACAACTCGAGAACTAATCAAGCAAATGGAACTAAATTTAGCCTGCGGATGTTTTTAAAAGCAAGAAATGTTTTAATGTAACTCAAGACCCCTCCCCGTTTTGAAGGGGGGGGGGGGTCGAACACAAATGAAACACAAATTTCTGTATAACTCGAGAACTAGTCAATCAAATGGAACAAAATTCGGCCTGTGGAGGTTTTTGAAAGCAAAACATGTTTCTAAGGTTTTTAAAAGGGGGCTCTCATACAAATGATACACAAATTTCTGCATAACTCTAAAACTATTCAGGCAAATGAAACCAAATTTGGCAAGTGGAGGCTTTTGACGGCAAGACATTTTTCTATGGTGGTTTGAAACCCCTTTCTTCTCTGAAGGGGGCAGCCATACAAATGAAACACAAATTTTTGCTCGAGAACTGATCAAGAAATTTGGCATGTGGAGCCTTTTGGAGGCAATAAATGTTTCTATGGTGGTTCAATACCCGTCCAACTCATTAAGGGGGGTGTCTCTCATACAAATGAAATATTCATATTCAAGCAAATGAATCCACATTTGGCATGTGGGTGTTTTTGCAGGCAGGATTTCACAAGATATTAAAATGTATTTATGTATGTCTTATAGACTCGGAAACTACAGAACCGACCGGCGCGATTTTATTTTGGATTTTGGCATCTGGAAGGCATAACTTGGAAACTAATCAAGCAAATGGAACCAATTTTGGCATGTGGGTGGTTTTGATACCAATCATTGTATGGTGGTTTGAGACCCCTCCTTAATACAAATGAAATGCAAATTTCAACCAAACATGAGAATTATCCAGGCAACTAAAACTCAAAAGGTGTATTTCTCGGGTAAGAAGCATATTCTGATAGAAGTTTGAACCTCTTCGTAGTGAAGAAGAAAAAACTATTTTTCCGAAATACAGCCACAAACGTGCCAGTTCTACTAAATTATCATTCATTTAGTTGCAAGTGTAGCAGCGCTCACACCGGGTTCAGTTAGTATCCTATAAAATTGTAACTTAATATTTACTTTTCATATTTTTTTGTATCTTCGAATATTCGAAGTGACGATGCAAAACCTTGCTGGCCATTCTTGTGTTCCAGCGTCTATCCCCACGCTTCGAATCACACCGTCCAATGTAATGTTAAATAGCACACACTATAATCCGTTTTTTGCAGACATTTTCTTGTATCATAATGGACGATGAAACATACGTACTCGAAGATTTTAAACAGCTTCCGGGTCTGGCTTTTTATACCGCAATGCAAAGGAACGCCGTTGCCGAGTATTTCCGGACACAGAGGTTGTCCAAATTCCCGAAGAAGTATTTGATTTGGCAGGCTATATGTAATAGTGGTCGAAAATCTAAAAGTTTTGTCTCTACCGGCACTATCAATAACATGTGTACGAGAAAGAATGCCTGCAAAAGCGGTTGCTCGACGTTTAGAAACTACCACTATCCAGCTCTGTTTTGGCCTCTTGTCACTATACAAAATCCGTCCTGGAATGGTATAAGGTACAAGAGGTCAAATACGTGCCAAAAACAGCTAATCCACCAAACTGTCCAGAACTTCGCCCAATAGAGAAATACTGGGCTCTAGTTAAGGCGAAACTCTTCGGAACTAAGAAGAAAGCAAATGGTGCCAATGATTTCAAGAGTAGATGGAGAATCGTCGCGGCGGGCCTATCTGAGGATACCGTACCGGTGTATCACAGAAAGTTCGCGAATTTTAAAGAAAGAAGGATTAACATCATAATCAACTGTTTGTTATGTAGATATAACTCTATTATTGTAAAATAAACAATCGGTTTTGTTGAAATATAGCCATTGAAGCAAGTTATGAGAAAATGTCCGCATTTGGTCGAAATGAGTATTTACAGCACTGGCTCTAGGTCATCCGAGAACTCCTCGAAGTATTATATCGGATGATGATTTCAACCTGATGCTTATCGATTATTGACAAATAGCACTTCCGTTTTATGGTGGATTGCGTGAAGCAGTTCCAAAAAAAAGGAAGTTCATGTGTATATGAGGGTGCCCAGGAGTTTTTACAATTACAGATAGCCTGAAAAACTAAATATTTCTGAACAGTTTCTGCAGTTTCGTATGCTTGGAATTGTTGTCTGCCAATTTGCCATATAAAAATCCTGTCAAGCAAGCTGCTTCAATTTTCACGCAATTGAACGTCGATGTTTTGTTTTATTATCGTCATAATTTGGAGTCACTACTTTCCTCTAAGTCTTGGCTTTCTGGCCAATGACGAACGTTTCTCGAACATTTTTTGAATGACAATTTCACAATTTATTTGACCACTTTTAACGATTTTGATATTCAAGTTTCATAGATTCACGGTTAAGCGAAATACATCTCATTTTAATCGCAACACCTCAACACAACACCCAGGTAACCAATAAGCATTAGCATATGCAGTTAATCAACCCCAAATCTGCATTTCAGATGCCACAAGCGTTATATTAGCATTATATCAGCATCTTGAATGCTATCTGTTGTAAAGTTGGATTCCAAATGCTATTTAAATGTTTGTAACCTGTAAGCATTTCGAATGCGAAATAGCATTAATGAAGCATTGCAGTAAAGCAGCCGTATTTTGGGCCAAAAGTGGCATTTATGTTGCATCTAAGGCGACTTAAATGCTTGATAGGCAAAGACGCTTTGGAACTGCTTTTTATTTACCTGGAAAGTCAATAGTTTCACAATCAATACGCCTCGATAAAACTAAGCATCATTCTCCTCAACAACAAAGCAACCCAGTCTTAAGGTAGAATCAACAAAACACGTTGAAAGTTAGCCTCGAGGCTTCCTGACTATAAGCAGCTCCTTTCCCAAGGCGCAATTCGGAGTGCAAATAGAGAAAGGAGAACAAACTGACCGCAATTGAGCAGTAAATTTTCATTACCCGATTCCGCATCCGACTCTTCTGCACTCCATCCCAGGCGCAATTTTTCTCATCAAACACAAAGCGGAAAACGGAAGACGGAACCAAGAAAAATGAACAGGTACCAACATTGTCCTACGATTGAACTTGACATTCCAGTGAGGAATGAAGTTCCTTGTGTAAACAATTTCCTCGAGATTAGCAACCTTCGGCCACTTTCCATCGAGTGCAGTACAACATTCCAAAAACGAAAACTTCAACTTCCATTCAATTTGATGTTGAGAGTGCGGCGAGTGTGCGAAATCGGGCAAAGTTATAAGCACCGAAATTTGTGCGCCCATTGATGTCACCATAGCCCGTTGTCAGGCGTCTTGTCCCCTGATCCTGCTCGAAGACGGCGGCGGCTGAACAGAAAGTTGTTGACTTTTCCCATTTCGGGATGGTTGAAGGAAATTTGCCTTGCGGATTTATTTGCGCTCGTTTGGCTGTTTGTCGCTTGCTGCGGTTTTCGTACACGGCAAACATGGGCCACTTTTGAACGGTTTAGCACGGCAGCATAATTAATCATCAATTAAAAGAGAGATTTGAGCAATAAAAAATGAAAAAAGTGCCATTAAATTATTAAGGCCTGTACCAACAAATAATGTGTGATCAGCATTAAAAAATTAGGAATGAGCAATAAAAGATGAGAAAAGATCTTCGGATAATCTAATTGTGACCGGTAAATCTATCAAATAAAGCAACAGCTATTAGTATATGTGCAATTAAATATGGCAGTATTTCCGCCAAATTATGTAATTTGAGCACTAAACTATTCGCATATGTCTTTTAATTTTGTTGGATTTTCCCATAAAAACAGTAAAATGAGCAATGGATAAATAAATATCCATTGCTCATTTTACTGTTTTTATGGGAAAATCTAACAAAAATTAAAAGACATATGCGAATAGTTTAGTGCTCAAATTATATAATTTGGCGGAAATACTGCCATATTTAATTGCACATATACTAATAGCTGTTGCTTTATTTGATAGATTTACCGGTCACAATTAGATTATCCGAAGATCTTTTCTCATCTTTATTGCTCATTCCTAATTTTTTAATGCTGATCACGTATTATATTATTGGCACAGGCCTTGATATTTAGTGGCATTTTTCATTTTTTGGTGCTTTTTCTGAATTACTAAGTGCAGGTAAATATTTTAGCCGTTTAGCACTCCCCCGGCCGATTGCCCAAGGCCACGTGTTGTCGTCATGGGTTACTTTGGAATCGGCGAACTAGATTGCTTTTGGTTCGTATTCGGATCGGAATAATTTCAGTTGAAATAATTGGAACAACTGGGTAAGCTTCTTTCCGTCAGCATCAATATTTAGACTTCAAATTACTATAGTTTACCTAGCTAAATTCGTCGAGACACAATCCCCACAGGGAACATTGCTCCAATAAACATTTCAGCATCCGCCCCATAACGTCAACAATCTCATTTAGGTTAGTTTCCCACAAATTCTCCTGCCTCGAACTGTTTATTTACTTATTCAAAGATCAGTCCCTGCCGATTTGCAGCTGCTCGTTCGATTGGCTTGTTCTATTTCTCTCGTTCTCGATTGGATTCTCCGCTTTCGAGAAAGCCGAAATCATTCAACCTGTTTCCAGATTCCTCCACTGCGAAAGCGAAGTTAAAGATTCAGCTTTAATTAGAAAAATTCAAGGCGAAGCATCCTCTTGGGAATGCCCTGCAAGACTGCGATAAGGATTTAATAGTCACCTCCTGCGCTTACAGAAGTAAAAAAGAACATGAAGTGGAGAGTTTTCCCACCGCCACCGTCATCATCATTATCATGATCATCATCACCATCATCTACATCTTCCCCATCGTTGCGCTTTTGTAATCATGCTTTTTCGAAGATGAAAAATTACTCGATCCAAGACAGCGCTTCTTGCTCCGTCGAATCATTCTGAGTGCGGATGCTTTTTCGCGAACACACAAACACAGCAACCCAGCTAATCACAGCACTACCCCTAAATTGATGTTGCATCCAGCCCTGCACTGCGGCCATATTGTGAGTGAAGCAACAGCAACAACGAACATGTATATGGATGAATTTAATGGACTCCCGTTACATCACATATATGTAACTGCACAGCCACAGACAAACAGATCTCGTTTGCGTTTACCGATGGTTCTCTGACTCCCCCCAGGAATTGTTGTCTGTTTGTCCACGTCACCACTTTGCGAGGACTTTTCCATTCATTAGTTTTTGTTTGCGTTAGCTTCCTTACAAATGTTCCATTTTGTTTTTTTTCTCGACCGGAGGGGAAATAATCTGCAACCGTTTATGTGAAAAAAGAAAACTCGAGGCTGTCACGTGCTGGAAAATGGAGGATAGAGGAGCGGTGGTGACCATTTCGTTTTTAAGATTTTAAGTGCAAGATAATGATGTAAATTTCCCGTCAACGATGATGCGGACAGGGTCGTTCGGTTTTGCTTGATTGATTTTTAAAGGGAAATTAATTGCGATTGCTTTACCGATAACGGTTCGAAGAACTGGCGTAACAAGTAAAAAACAACAACCGTGACATAATAAAGTTGTTGGTGATTAATGAGGACATGAACACCAAGATTTTAAGTAATACAGAAAACAAAAATCTCATAAAAAACGAATTTTTCCACTTAATTAAACCATTCAGTAATTCAAAGATCTTCAAAAAAAAACAAAATTCGAAATTTTGTAGTAAATTATTTAACAATTTCCATAAAACAATCGCAATGTTTCATGACAAACAAACACAACTTTCATAAAAATGTCACAAAAAAAATCAAATAAAAATGAATGACCGCATTTGGAATTGTATGCAAGATGCAAGAGACGTCAACTTTGATTTATTGGCATGAGAATGTTCGATTTTTTCAACAAGAATTGATATTAAAATATTCTTTAACAAAAATATCTAAAAAATACTGTAAACGAACAAATTATATAAATTGTTCAATTTTTAAAAACTTAAGAAGGCTGAAAGAGATGCATAAAATATAATCAATAAAATCGAGATTACCATGATAAAAGATAAATGCAACTACACAATCACCCAAAAAATCTGCGTTAGAATATTAAGAAAATATATATTAAGAACTTTAAGAAAATAATATTCCCAAGATAAACTATAAGTCTTTTAGGAAATTGAAAAAAAAAACATGAAAAATTTGAAATTACCAGTAAATAAGTAGGGGTGGAAATTGGTGCAGAAAATGGAAATTCACACAGGAAAACAGAATTGCGTCCAACATAATTGAAACTTGACATAATTTAATGATTCTCAAGCAAAAAAAAAAAAACAAATATTCAGCACTGCAAAGTGGGCAAAAATGGACCCAAACCTACAAATAATTGAAGGAATGGAAAAAGTTCAGCGAAAATGACTGATTCCTAAAGGAATAACTCTCACAAATTCTCTGATGAACATTTCCAGCCAGAATAGCAACCCGGTTGGACCCTATCCTCGCCGATCTGAACTAAATTTTGTGAATTTGTTGGCTTCTGCCCAAAATTAGGTTTCTCATTAAAAAAATTTTTTTTAAATAATCCTGAACTAATTTTTTATAAGGGCGTGTTCAAAATGTGGATTTTATGTTTTCAAAAGTTTTTTTCACAGACGACTCACCTGATCAAAATGTTGTCTTTAAAAAGTTGTAGGTACAGAAATTTTCATCAAGAAAAAAAATGCACTGAAACTAAAAATACGTAAAACATAAAACGTTGATTTTCTCCAAGGACCCCCCTTCTATCCCCCAATTTAAAAAAAAAAAAAGCATTAGTTATGTCCACAGAGATGATGAAGAGTTCAGATTGGTCACTTCTATACTTTTTTAAATTTTTTGTTTTAAATATTTTTAAAAAATTTGAAAATGTTAAAAATGATATTTTTTTATTAAAACATTAAGAAAACAGATTTCATGCATCAGACAGCATCAGTTTGTATCGTTTTCGTTGCGTCTAAACAGAAACGGGACTGGCTCCATGTCTGAGAAAATTCGCACTACTTCAGAACGGCTGGGTTTACGACAATTTTTTGATATGCGTTTTTTATTAAAAATGAATACGTAGAGTCTATTTTTGGTAACGTTATTTTAGAAAATACGCAATTTCACAAAATTCAAAAATATCTACAAAAATTTTAAAACAAAAATTTCAAAAATTAGAGAAGTGACCGTCTTAAACTCTTCACCAGATTTCAGGATATAACTTAAAGTTTTTGAAAAAATCAATGTTTTATGTTTTTTGAGCATGAATTTATATTTTTTTAGTTCCAGTGTATTTTTTTTTCTTGAACAACACTTTATGACCTAAAACTTCTTTTTTGACGACATTTTGATTGGAATAATCGTTTACATGTTATGATTTTTGGGAATAAAAAAAGAAATTCATATTTTACATAAGCCCGTATATAAAATTAGTACAGGAAATTTTAGGTTTTTTTTAATGAAATTATTTATCTTGGGTAGAAACTTACATACGGACAAAATTTCATTAAAACCGGAAACTGTCGAGACAAAATCAATATTTTTTTGCGTTTCTAGCTGGAAATGCTCTGGGTCAAAATCAGCCACCGCACGAAACTGTGCGTTGATATATACGGCTTATTTTGCCCCAATTCCTTACTATGCAGCAAAACGAAGAGTTTTCTCGATTTTTCTCGAATGGGCGTTCTATGCGATCAATGTAAATGACCGGATATTAATGGAACAAACTCTTACAAACTCACTGATGGGGATTTTATTTATTATCGTACAGGTTTGGGTTGAAGGGTCTTAGATTGTTGCAAAACTTTGTCCACGCGTAGGATTCATAGATATATGAACAAAAAACAATATTTAAAAATTAAGGGTTGCCAGTTTTCCTTTCGAACGTTACTAACTTCGATTAATCCATAACTCAACAAAGATTCGTCGTAGAACTTTTTTTTTTCTTCAAATTTGTTGGGGTTTGTGGTTCGTTAGTTGAGTTGAACTACTCCTAGATAGATCCTACGTTGTGTTCTTTTCGTGCAGATGTTCCGTTCTTTCCAATTCCCGCATCCAACCCTTCCTCTGTACTCCTTTGCATGTTCTCCTTTATATTTGTCCACAATAATCTTTCCTTTTAAGCTCCACAATTTGTCATTTCACTTGTAATTTTTGATCAACTGTTCACTATCCACTTATATGTTTATTGTTCAACTATATGTTTGCTACTGACTACCGATCGGCTCAGTATACATTGACCGATCCTTGTCTCGTTTTAATGTGTAACAATAGTGTGTACATTGTGATTGCCTATTTTTATGTGTTAGGTGTAGTACAGTTTTGTTAGGGTGGCCTAGTTTTTAAGATTCAATTCATTCTAGTACTGCTTAATGTTTAACTTCAAATTCGATTAATTCACTAATCTTAACAACAAACAAAATTATAATGAAACTTTCTCAAGAATTTAAAAAAGGTAAATATATTTTTGCAAAAGCCGGAAAAAACATTTTCTGAGTCATGAAAAATTTTGAAACAAGATGTCCCCATATTGACATGGGGCGATCTGAGACCCTTCGGCCCAATCTGTGCGATAATTAAAAAAAAATACTCTGGTGCCAAAACCAGCCTCCGTACGCAACTGTGCGATGAGATATAGGGCCTATTTTGCCCCAACACCCGATGATGCAGCAACACGAAGAGTTTTCCCGACTATGACAAATTCTTCGCTTTGCTACATTCTAGAGAATTGGGGCAAAATAAGCCCCATATCTCAGCACACAGTTACACTGATTTTGATTCCATTGAATTTGTGAGATTTTTTCCCTTATGTCATTTCCACTAAACTTCTTCAATTCCTTAAATTTTTTGTAGGTTTGGGTCCATTTTTGCCCACTGTGCACTGTGTGCTCTGTTTGTGGTCGATCAGCATGATGATGAGCGAACCGTGCAGGAATACTTTTTAATAATATGGAAAATGCTTAGGTTTTTGTGGAAAACTTTCATTTTAATACGGAAGTTCTCTCTTTTTTTTGTATGAAAATGTTTGATTGTTTTTATTGGAAGTTTAAATTTCATTTATTATATCATTATTGTTTATTAAGTTTTTTTTTTATTGCCTTAAATAATTTATTAATGATTTTTTTTAATTTATTCATGATAGTTTCAAATTCCCACAATAATTTTTATGATTTTAATTCTTTTTATGTTACTTTGCAATTTTGAGTTTCACTTTGAAATTTTTTAATTTACATTACTACAACTCCAATTTATCTTCTGGCAAACAAAATATGGAGTTTCGAAAATTTTGAAATATTAAATTGTATAAAAGTTAAAGAACTAAGACATTTTAGAAAATTGAATCAAAAATTGATAATTATTTACTAAGAAAACGGGGAAAAAAAGAAATATACGCATAGTGATGGAAAGTGAGAAAATCAAGAAGCAACGTCAGAAAATTAATGTGAAGGTTGTAACAAGTAAACAATGACCGCCTTCATGACCGATTTGAATCACCATTTTAAAATTAGAAGACACAAATTGGTGATGTTGATGGAAATAAGCAATGATGCTTATTTTTATGTTCCATTTAATATAATAATCCTTTTTTTACATGAAAAATTTTCGATTTTTTTTTTCATGTCATTATTGTTTATTCTATTTCTTATTCTCATTACCCTAAATGATTTATCTATGGAAGTTTTTAATTTATTCTTGATAGTTTCTATATTTATTCTATAAATTTCATGTTTTTAATTTTTATTATGACATTTTTATGGAAAATTTTAGTTTTTTTCCAGGGCAAATTTGTCTTTTTGTTATGAACATTTTTAAATGTTTTATTGCAATTTTATGTTTCACTTTGATAATTTTTAATTCACATAACCACAACTCGTATTTATGTACTGGCAAAAGAAATGTAAAGTTTGAACATTTTTGATAAATTAAGATGATATAAAGGTTAAGGAACTAAGACATTTAAGAAAATTTAATCAAATATTGATAATTAATAACTAAGAATACGAGTAAATAAGGAAACCTGCGTGAAAATGATGAAAAATGATAAACTCAAGCCGAGTTAGAAAACTAAGGCAAAGGATGTAAAAAGTAAACAATGAGCGCCTTCATGACCGACCTCACCATTTTGGAATTAGAAGAAACAAATTGGTGATGTTGATGGAAATGAGCAATGAAGCTTATTTTCATGCTCTATTACATATGGAAGTTCCCTCTGTTTTTGTATGAAAATCTTCATTTTTTTCATTTGAAGTTATAATTTTAATTTTTAATATCATAATTGTTTATTTTGTATTTTTTTCTTATTACCTTGAATGATTTGTTTTAATTTATTCACGAGATTTACTATATGCCATCTAAATTTTCATATTTTTAATTTTTATTATGATACTTTTTTGGAAAATCTTGTTTTTTTTCCAGGGCAAATTTTTCTTTTTGTTATGGATTTTTTCAAATGGTTTATTTTATTATTTTATGTTTTATTTCATACACTCCAGTAGGTCGTGTTTAGAGAGAAAAAATGTGTTATTGCAATTTTAAGTTTCGCTTTGATCATTTTAATTTACATTACTCTAACTCCTAATTAACGACTGGTAAACAAAATTTAAAGTTTAGAAAATTTACTATTACCTATTAACTAATTTACTGTTAACTATTAACTAATTTACTTTTAACTATTAACCAAGAAAACGAGTAACATGGAAATTTGCGAAAAAATGATGGAAAGTGAGAAAATCAAGCAAAGTTAAAAAATTAAGGTGAAGATTGTAAGAAGTAAACAATGACAGCCTTAATGACCAATTTTAAGCACCATTTTTAAATTAGAAAACATAAATTGGTGGTGTTGATGGAAATGAGTAATGAAGCTTATTTCCATGTTCAATTTCATATGGAAATACTCTTTTTTAATGAAAATTTTAGATTTTTTTTATTAGAAGTTTAAATTTACTTTATAATTTTTTCACATTGTCTTAAATGATTTATTTATGGAAGTTTTAAATTAATTTATGAAAGTTTCATCATTCCATCAATAATTTGCATGATTTTGATTTTTATTCTGATACTTTAATTGAAAATGTTGGTTTTTCCAGGTCAAATTCGTCTTTTTGGTTTGGTTAAATGGTTTATTGCAATTTTGAGTTTCACTTTGTTAATTTTAAATTTGCATTACTATAACTCCTACTTATCTACAGGCAAAAAAGTATAAAAAGTTTAAAAATTTCTAAAAATTTAGATGATATAAGGGATAAACAACTAAAACATTTAAAAGAAATAATCAAAAATTGATAATTATTAACTTCGAAAACGGGTCAGTAAAGAAATTTGCCTAAAAATGTAAAATGAATGTGAGAAAATCAAGCAAAGTTAGAAAATTAAGGTAAATGTAAACAATGACCGTCACATGGCCGATTTGCATCACCATTTTGAAATTAAAAGATCAATTTTATATAGAAGTACTCTTTTTTTATATGAAGTTTTTGATTTTTTGTTATTGGAAGTTTTAATTATATTAATAATATCATTATTATTTATTTTGTAATTTTTTTCATTGCCTTATACGATTTATTCATGAAATTTTTTAATTTGTTCATGAAAGTTTCAATATTCCGTCAATAATTTTCATGTTTTAATTATTATTATGATGATTTATGATTTATTTGAGTTCTACTTTGATAATTTTTTATTTCCATTTCTAAAACTCCTATTTATCTGCCAAAAAAATGGAGTAAAGAAATTTTTTCAAAATTAAAATGTTATAAAAGTTAAATAGCTAAAACATTTTAGAAAATTTAATCAAAAATTGATAATTATTAACTAAGAATTAAGGTGACGGTTGTAAAAAGTAAAAAATGACCGCCTTCATGACCGATTTTCATTACCATTTTGAAATTCGAAGACACAATTTAAAAATTACGAAAATTCATACGATAAAGGAAATTAAGAGGATTTCATTTTGGAAGATAAAGAACGGCAAGATTGTCAAAAATACTTAAAAATGCAGAGAAACAAGAGAATTTCAAAAAACGATTATCTGGAACAAAAATAGTAGAAGTTTAAGCAAAACAAAAAACGTTCAAATTAAGAATCACAAGAAAATCTAACAAACCTCGAAAATCATGAAAATATCCTAAGGCTAGGTATACCGTATAAAAAAAAAACAAACATTTAAATGAGTTTAGAACAAGGAAACAGAATCATAAAAAAACATAGAAAATAAAGAAAGAGTATGTAAATTGAGTACATCAAGTAATTTAAGAAAATTACTTAAAAACAACATCTTTTCGGAATTATTTAAGTTAGAAAATAAGAAATAACAATGAAAAATTTAATAACATTTTAAAATTTTGAAAATTTTACAACATTGTTAAAATAGATAAAACCGGTTGGGGCAACCCCGGCTTATTGGTTAACATCCATACCTCTCCTCTCACGCCTAAGTCACGAGTTCGAATCTCACGGAGAAGTTATGAAAATGCCTAAAAGTGGTGTTTGACTGACTACGACGGGAGACGAACCAGCCCGAGATTGAAAATCTCGATAATCAAGACAAAAAAAAAAGATAAAACCGAACTTAAACAATTATATTGGAAACTGTCGAATTAACAAATCACAAAATGAGGATATCACCTGACACAGGATTAAAAGTCACACACATAAAATTTATTCTAAAAATTCGAGTTGTTATCTCATTATCACCAAATTTTCAGGGAGTGAAACGAAACAATTAAAATTAGTTTTAGCATCATTAATTTTATTTATTTCGCCTTTATATTCAAATTCGCGAACCATGGCCTAAACCCCAGCCATAAGTTTCTGCACGACCTCAGAATCAACCGTTTTTTGCATACTAACCCATGCTATTTTCATTTCTTCTACATTCTTCACCACTTAAGATCATTTTCGAAGGTTCTCCTTCATAATGGCCCAATATTTTCCTATTGGGTGCAGTTCCAGAGTGTTTGGGGGGCTCAGATATTTCGGCACGAAATCGACATTACTCGCCTTATACCACTCTAGCACGTCTTTCGCGTAGTAACATGATGGCAAATCCGGCCAGAAGATCGACGGACAGTCGTGAGCCTTCAGGAGAGGGAGAAGCCGCTTTTGGAGACACTCTTCCAAATACACCTGTCCATTCATGGTGCTTGTGTACCGCTTTCCGCAAGTACAAATCGCAGGCCAAATTAAGAGCTTCTTAGCGAATTTTGATATCTTCTGTGTCCGGAGGCTCTCGGGAACATCACACTTATCCTTGGCAGTCACATACAGGTTTCCTGGAATCTGGTTGAAGGTCGCCTTCACATATGTCTCGTCATCCATTACGCTGCAGTGTAGTTTCGTTAACTTCTGGTCGGACAACTTCCTGGCACGGCTATTTGCGACCGTATTCTGTTTCTCGTCACGTTTTCGGGACTTCGGAACCTTAAACGTACGAAGTCCAGCTCGAATTTTGGTATCCTGCACGAACTGAGGTTCGGTTTCCGTTTAAAGGCCCCAACCACGCGTTTGCGATACTAGACAGATTCGAAAATTTAATGTTTCTAACCCATGAAAATCCGTTCTTGTAATACATTTATAATCTGATAGATCTCACCAGATTCCACCTCCGAAATAACACTAGATTTTTTTCACAATTTGTCCAGACATTTAGAACATTCGAACTACATTGACTGGAATGGAAATTGATTGATATTGCCTTGTGCTATTATTGCAGTCTATTGGCTTTTCCACCGAAGAATATTGAGTTGAAAACATCTAAAATTCTAATTGAATCCATCATCAGAATCACTTTAAAAGTCTTTAGAAATAGTATGTGATTTAAGTTGAAATTGTCGGTATTTTTTGTCAAAATTACAAAATCTACTTCTATCGATAATTTTGGATGGGATCCAGTCACACTAATTGAAATTCTAAATCATGTGAATGTGTAAATGGAAGATTTCAGAGATTTTATGACACTTTCTTTTCTTCTTAAAATTGCATACAATTTAGCAGTTTTGCATGAAATCCAATCTTTTCACGCCAGAATTTTTACGTCGCAATTAAAACAACGCGTAATCCGAAAATGGAAAGCTTAAACTCGAATCCACCAAGTGGATTGCAAAATTGAACCACTTACCACGTCCTCCCCAAAACACCCCACCACAGATTGGCGCAAGGAGAGAGAGACAGAGAGCTGATTCCTTTCCAATCAGGCGTCTAATACCCACGTCGTCCCACCATCGAGAGTGATGCCACTGCATTTTTGCACATCGTTATAGTCTGGCTGGTTGGTTGCTGCTGCCCCGGACTAAATCCCCGATGATTACAGCACCGTTCTCGGCGGAGGTACTAAATCCGCGGGATCGTAAATCCGCCACCACCAGCTGCTTTCTCCGGCAGGATTTTCTTTCACTTGCTTTGCCGGAACGTGATCGGATTCTTTCGCATCTATCGAAGTGGTGCATCGCGCTAAACCAGACGAGCTCCATCATTTTCCGGTTCCGGTGGGCAAGAGACCGAGGCGAAGGGGGCACAATTGAACCCCGAGTAAATGATCTTACGTACATCCCGTACCGTCGGAGTGGTGGAGTGCACTTGGATCAGCACGTGGAAACAAAGGCCAGATAAATTATTCATCAATCATTGATTTATTATTCTTCCTGTGCGAGTATGTGAATCGGGACCGGGCGGAGCATTTGCTTCGAAGATTTCACTGAGAAGAGCCATCAGCGTTCAAGTTTTCCGTTTCGTTTTTGTGCGAAAAGAAAATCATAAATTTCAATCAGCTCCGGCAACTTCAAGGATTTATCTGCACCGGAGCAGTTTTCCTTTCTTCTTTCTGAAATGTCTGTGTATGTGTGTATGTGTATGTGTGTGTGTGTGTGTGTCTGCGTTCCTCGCCGAGTCTTATTGGCTGACTTTCGGAGTCATTTCGCTACATATCGTCACAGAATACGCCCGGCTAAAGAATATTTATTGTTTCCAAAGTGGTGCGATGTGATGGACCTGCATTCCAGTAGTGTGCAATCATTCTTCGTTCTTTGTTGCGAGTTTTGTGAGGAATGGTCGCGAATAAGAGTTCCAAGAATTGTGGGATGTAAATTTTCTCCCAAATCATTAATAATTACCAAAGTTTACTGAAAGGTCACGCGATAAGGTGCCAGAAATTAGGACGTAAATAACCAGGGAGCTCAAAATGGGAGCCGCCATGACGTAATTCGCACTAAGCTGCATGAATGCGTAGGACGAGCGGGGCCTTCTTTGTTTGTTATGGTTTCTTTACGTTCCAAAGCTGTATAAATGTACTTTGAATTCTAAAGACAAGCTTTGAATAGAAATAATATTTTCAGGATGTGGCTGAAGAGCTACAGAAGTTAAGTTACAAACACAATAGATAGATATTAATTTCAACACAGTTGATTGCTTCAAAATGCGAGACTATTCGAATCCACTCGCAAGAAATCAACTCAACCTCGTAACTGCTTTGACGTAGCAAATATGCTTAAGAATTTTGATTTGTTTTGTAGAAATTGAGATCTGTTCTGCAGCATCCATCACATATTGAGATATTATGAAAACAATGACAAATTAATTCATCAACTGATTGAAACCGAGCCCCATTTTGAACACTCGAAAAATGCAGAAAAACGTTCACAACTCTGTACATACTTGCAGGGGTAATGTAACATTCATGAAGAAACTAACTGCTATTAATTATTATTGTAGTCAGATGTTTGTTCACAGGGTGCGTCAGAAAATAATGCGAAAATGTTCAAACTTGAGTATTGGGTTAATTCGTGTAGCTAGTGACTAGTTTCTGTCGAAAGTGTATTTGTTTATGTTTACTTTCAAGTGCTGCATCCAAACGTTCTATTTATTTTATTGCAAATTCGTCAAAATGTTCGCGAAAGAGGTGATCACTAGTTTGTTGCTCGCCCAGAAGAAGCCGAAGGAGATTGCCACGGTAGTTGGGTGCAGCGGAAGCTGGGAAGCGGACGTCCGCGCTTTGCACGCACGCCAAACGTGATCAAATCGGTCCGTGCAAAAATTGCTCGCAACCCAGTGCGTTCCAAAAGAAAACTTGCAGAGGAAGCCAATATTTCGGAAAAATCCATGCGGAGAATCATCAAAGAAGACCTGCATGCATCTTCCAGAGCCAGAGTGAAACGCCACCGGGTCAAGGAACTACGAGTGACTCGTTCCAAGAGATTGCTTTCCTTGTTGAAGAAGGAAAGAATGATAATCTTGTTCTCCGACGAAAAGCTTTTCAGCATCGATGCTCTGGCCAACAGCCGCACGGATCGGTTCATTTCACCGCAGAAAAAGGAGAACGTTCCTGAAAAATTAAAATACAAATTTCAAACCAAACGTTCGGCTGGTGTCATGATGTTTGGCTTGATGGCGTCCAACGGTTTGAAAATGCCGCCTGTTTTCATTGATGCTGGAGTTAAAATCAATACCGAAGTGTATATCGGTATTTTAAAGGACCAAGTACGCTTCCCTGGGTGAAGGCTAACTTCTCCGAGGACCAAAACGTTGTCCTACATCAGGATGGACAGCCGTGTCACACGTCCAATCGAACCCAACAATGGTTGAACGATAACATGAAGTTTTGGCCGAAGGATTTGTGGGCCCCCTACAATTCAGATCTTATAATCCGTTGGATTATTCGATTTGGACATATGTTGAAACACGAGCCTGCAAAATATCACACCTAGTGTGAAAACCCTGAAGTCAACCATAACACGCACATGGCAGTCAATGTCGGAGGACTACGTCCGAAAGGCATGCTCTGGCTCCCGACGTCAGCTCGAGGATGTTATTAATAAAAATGGAAGACACATTGAATAAATGTGTTTGAAAGGACTTTATAAGGATAACTGCACTCGAAAACGTTGACATTATTGCTTGAATTAGTTGAAAATGGGATTTGAAAGAAATTGAACAAATGTTCGCATTATTTTCTGCCGCACCCTGTATGACGAGGTTTCTGTATTGTTTTGCTACCTTTAGACCAGCAAACTTCTTATTTTCTATGCATAGCTTGTTGATTTTAAATCTAATTTTTAGTGGAGTAGGCTGTGCTTCTGACAAAGTTTGACGTGCATTTTTTCGCTGTGATAGTATGAAGCCCAAAAATAGAAGTTTGTTTGAAAATGGAGACGAAATTCCGGCAATCAATCTAGCAAATGTGCGCAGAAGAAGTTTCGTGTTCAGTCCGAGGGCGGTACTCTGGAAAGTCTAGCTTATGATCTTGGGGTGATATCTATCAGGGTGGCCACACAATCTTAATTTTGAAATTCCCGCATTTTTCCCGATTTTTTCCCGCATTTTTGCCAAATATTCCCGACTGGGAAAATGACTTAATAAAATTTTGATTTATAGATATTTTTGAAGCTTCTGAGGAAATTGTTCAATCTGAGTTTCTGACTTGTTTCATTTAGGCAAAATGACGGATAGCAGCCGAAAATCGGCTTCTTGCGAATTGCGTAACCTGATTTGGTCTCTCATTTTGCGAACGAGAACAAAAAGCGCTCTTATAAGTCACTGAACTTTCAAGTTGCTAGAAGCAGAGTATTGAGGAAAAATAGTAAAGCATTCGAGGTTTTCGACTACAAAATAATGCACGTGCGTTGCGTGCAATTGTATCAAGTATTTCTTGATTTCAACGTCTTTGGGAGTTCAAAGACAATTCTCTGACAAAACCCCTTTCAGTTTGGTTCACCACCAAGCACTTTTCATTTATTGAAAACCCTCGCTCCATCGTTGCATTTTCGTGCGACAGGATGAACACCTTTTCAACAAATGTCAAATTTGGCAGCTCTTTCTTGGAATGACCAATCAGTTCTTTCACTTTGTTAGTAAAGGGCGATACGGTCAAAATTTGGTCAATATCAACTCTGACGTATTTCTTTCAATTTTGCATTTCAAAAAACCTGAACACCCCTCATTTTGAAGGTGTGTGTGTGTAGGAATGTTGCTCCTATTTTGATTTTGGAATTCACTCTTCAGTTGTCAAAATGCCGTCCAAGCAAGAAGAGCAGCGTATCAAAATTTTGCTCGCGCATCACGAAATCCGAGCTACTCGCACGCAAAGTTGGCAAAATCGCTAAAAGTTGCCAAATCAACCGTTACAAATGTAATTAAAGTGTTTGGGGAACGTTTGTCGACAGCCAGGAAGTCTGGATCGGGGAAATCGAAAACCGGAAGCTGCTGAGACGACAAAGAGAGTTGCCGGTAGTTTCAAGCGAAACCCTAACCTATCTCTCCGAGATGCCGCAAATAAACTGGGTGTATCGTCTACAACCGTGCATCGAGGCAAAAAACGAGCCGGACTATCGACTTACAAAGAAGGTAGTGACTCGAAATCGCGATGATAAACAAAATACGACGGCCAAAGCGCGATCCCGGAGGCTGTACACGACGATGCTGACGAAGTTTGACTGCGTGGTAATGGACGACGAAACCTACGTCAAGCCGACTACAAGCAGCTTCCGGGACAGGAGTTTTATACGGCAAAAGGAAGGGGAAAGGTAGCAGATATTTTTCAAGCACACGAAACTGTCAAAGTTCGCAAAGAAATATCTGGTTTGACAAGCCATCTGTACCTGTGGCTTGAAAAGCAGCATTTTCATAGCTTCCGGGACTGTCAACCAAAGAAATTTACGTGAAAGAGTGTTTGAATAAACGTCTGCTGCCTTTCCTGAAGAAACACGGTTGTTCCGTACTGTTTTGGCCGGATTTGGCATCTTGCCATTACGGTAAAAAGGCCATGGAGTGGTACGCCGCCAACAACGTGCAGGTGGTTCCCAAGGACAAGAACCCTCCCAACACGCCAGAGCTAGAAATACTGGGCTATTGTCAAGCGGAACCTAAAGAAGACAAAAAAAAACTGCTAAGGACGAGCAGCAGTTCAAGGCAAACTGGCTTTCTGCGGCGAAGAAGGTGGACAAGGTGGCTGTACAAAATCTGATGGCAGGGGTCAAGCGTAAGGCCCGGCAATTCGGATTTGGAAAAGCGGAAGCCTAACTGAATATTTTTCCTGAATTTTATACTAATTGAACTTGAAAAAGAAATTTAATTTGATTTTTTAAATAAACGATTTCACCGATTTACACGCGTTTTCCCTTAACCAAATTTTGACCGTATCACCCTTTAAGTACAGTCACTACTAACTTCCTACGTTGATTTTCTCTTGACACCAATCTCTGAAATATTCCACTAACGGGTGTCCACTAAAAAATGAGAATGATTTCAATACTTTTCCATCAGAACAAAAACGGCCGCATAGAAATGTCACTTTAGATGAATGAATCGTTGCACTCTCCAGAAAATTTTCATACACTCTTATTTCACTCTAACATGTTCAGTCGTGTTCAGCATGCCGTCGAAACAGGAAGAACTGCGCGCGCGCGTTGTACAATTCTTTCAAGCGAACGAAGATCGTGGAAAAAAATACACGGTGGACCATTTTTGTCGTGAAAAAGTTCCGGTATCCACCGTATACCGTATCCTGGCATGCATGAGAGTAACCCGGAAGAAAGGTTGCGGCCGTCCAGCGAAAATAATGAATGAGAAAACGCTCCGCTCGCTGCGCAGCATGTTCAACAACAAGGATTCGGTAAGTCAACGGGAAGCAGCCCGAAAGTTCCATTGTTCGAAGTCACTCATCTGCAAGACGCTAAAGAAAGAAGGAATAGTGTGTAGAAAGAAAACCAGATCCCCAGAGTACACAGATGAGCAGATTCAAACCGTGAAATCCCAATGCCGCTGGATGACTCGGAATTACGGCGGAAAATCTTTCGTTCTGGACGACGAAAGCTACTTTCCTCTTTTCGAAGTCTCAGATACCGGGAAACGACCGATTCTACACTAAGGACAAATCTACTACTCCTCCAAAAGTAATGTATAAGTTCAAGCACAAATTTGAATCGAAGGTTATGTTATACATCGTAATATCCGATAAGGGTATTTCGAAGCCGTGGTTCAAACCAAGCGGTTTGGCCATCAGCCAGAGGTGTACCAAAGAGAGTGTTTGCAGAAAATACTCATCCCATTTCTTAAAACAACATCACTCGGATGGCAAATACGTGTTTTGGCCGGACAAGGCATCATCGCACTACGCAAAAACGCTAACGTTTTTGGAGAGCAAAATATACCATATGTCCCAAAAGACCGGAATCCGACAAATTTGCCACAGTGCCGTCCTATCGAGGATTTCTTCGGTCTTTTGAGCTCCATGGTATACAAGGATAATTGGAAGGCCAAGAACACCAAGCAACTTACCAACAGGATCAAAAGCTGCATCCGAAAAATCGATGTGGCTGCCGTCCAACGGTCATGTTCCAGCATAACGACTAAGCCATGCGCCACGGCGAGACCACGGACCATATGACAATATTCACTAAACTTAGTTTGAAGATTTAAGTTGACCCTTTTAATAAAATAAATCAGTTTGAACAAAACTTCACTGGTATTTTTTTCCTGACCCATTCTTTTCGTTCTCATTATTTAGTGGACACCCGTTATAATGTTACAGAGATGACTGACACTATTCCATCCACAACTGTTAGTGTTGATTCCTGGTATATTACATTATAAATTTGGATAAATTCTCGTGAGTTCCACCCGGATTCATTCCAGGTTCGCTTGAAGCGCTGAAACATTGGGGAATATTGACCGTTACCAAGGGCATCAATTCTTGCGGTTAGTTCGCGTATCGAGTTACCATGTGATAAAAGCGGGAAACTTCCAGAAGCGACTGAAGTGATCCTGACTGATTCATTTATGAACGATATCCTGTAAAATGAAGTACTTCATGTAACAGTCGATTCCCATCCGATCGTTCACATCCTCACGACGAGATCCTTAGAGACATCCTTACGACGTACCCAGCCAATCGTATTCGACCGACTTATGCGGTGCGGACGATGGGAGGATCTTCTAGGAACTCATGCAATTTGTGGCTTATTCACCTCCTCCTCGCTCCGTCTTTCATCTGCACTTCACCTTGAATCGTTCGCAGCACGTTCCGTTGGTCCTCGGCCATCAATGTTTTGTGACTGTAGAGGACTACCGGTCTAAATTTTGTCTGGCAGATGGTCAAGTAAGATGGATCGATCTTAATCTCCTTCGGATTACAAAGTAGGCTAGGTGTCGAGCCCCAATACGTCTCCTTATCTTTCTGCTGGTGGCGTTGCCACCACGAATTCCGGTATAGATGATGAAACTGTTTCAGATCGTAATCTTCAAGAAGAGGGCTTCTGAAGTAAGGGAACCGCCGATACATGGTTGTTCATGGCTTAAGACAGCTAACACTACGTGCTAGGCAAAGATCAGACATCTGAGGACCGTCTTTTAGGTTCTTTCCGGGTCACATTGCCTGTCCACTGTAAGATAAGTGGTTTCGTAGTACCCACGACGACAAGTTCTTAAGAAGCGTTTTCCTCCAGGAGCGAAATTTTGAACCCATCTTCATGAACCGGGAACTTATTTACCCTTCTTTCCATTCCAGAGATGTGGTTGAACTTTACTAGATGACAGCTGACTCGACGAAATGTTCACAGAATACGACGATAAGATGGATTCGAATTTAAACTGTTCAATCTTTCCTTTGATCTTTCCTTGAATTTTACTGCCATTTTCCGTGGCTGCTCAAATTTCCCTTCCATGATTTTAATACATTCAGCTATCTTATGGCGCACATGATAAAAAATTGTATGTTCGACCAGCTTTGCGATGATTTTCTTCCATGCTGATCCGCTTGATTGGTGAAGACTAATAATTCAAAAGAAAAAGCTTGCTGAAACCATTCTTTTCGTCTGAGATTGTTGTTTATCGTATCAAACGTAAGAAAGGCCACAATAAGTAGTTTGCTCTTTAAACTAGCCTAATCCATTCTCAGTAGTCCTTCTCTGCCATCTCGTACATGAGCATCGAGTTCATCAGATGGTCTACTTGTTGTGCTGATTGGAGATTTTTAGCAAAATTTTGAACATTCAGTCTAAATTCAAGCAAAGCTTCGGAAGGACAATGCCTAAGCCTTGGTCTTTTTTGGATCGATCCTTGATGTGTTATTCCGTGATGACTTGTAGGACGCTAGCTGACGTCCAAAGAAGCACCGTCGTAAAATAATGAGGTGGATCGACAATTGGATTATCCACAACTAAGTTACGAAGCTGTGTACTGGCGGCAACTTTTGGCCAGGTAGCTGTTGCCTCTATCGCCTTTGGCTAGGCAACCATTGCTAGGCAGCCATTTGTCATGCAGTCGTGTGATGTTCGGTCGGCAGTCGGTTAACCAAGCCAGTGGGAATTTGTAGCCAGCCGCTTGGCGCAACTAAGAAGTGACTGCTTCTGATCTAGTTGGCAGCCATCATTCGGAAAGGGGCTACGTTGGACGGTATCAGCCAGCCACCATCATCATAGCTAATGTATGCAAAAAGGCACTAACTAGCCACCTGTTCAGGTTCATGGCCTGTTCATAAACCACTTATACCCAGTTTTGTTGAGTTACTCACTCAGCATGGAGGATAGCCGATATCATGCGCATAGAATCTTCGATTTGGATGATACTTTGCACGCGCTTCCGCTATAGTGGACCAAGCATTTTTAACGGTCCCATGAGTCATTTGTACACAAGCGTAATTTTTCATAAGGGATTATATGTGTTTGCACAAAATTCATCTAAACATTGAAAATTTCAACGGAAAACATAAAAAGTAGAGTAAGACCTCCTAGGCGGAACCTGAACCTCCTTTACATAATTGGTACATCATTCAAATTTGACTTCGAAAAAAATCGTATTTCAGTCAATGTGCCGTTACTCGGACTTCATTTCGCTTTACAACCATTTTAACCACTTCTTCGATGCACTCTAGGTTGGCATAATGCTTCAAGTTATTATAATAAAACATTATATTTGCTTTAAACGAGTTCAAAACTGGCCCAACAAAAGGAATCGACTGTATTGGCCGCAAACATTGTTTTGCTGTTAACTATTCCAACTGTTTGAACGCCCCACAACAACGTAGTTGCTTTGCGCAGACAACAGCAGGCTACAGGTCATGCTGCAGGTGGCAGTGTTGTTAGAAAAAATAGTCCAATGAGCCGTTCCTTTGGATTGCAATCAGCTTTAGCCTAATAACTTTTTTCACAAGCTTTGAATCGCTTTGCGGTCTTGGAAGAAAAATTTCTTGAAAAATTTCCCAAAGAACGGTTGGATTGACTTATTTGTAGAGGAGAACCTGTCACTTCGCGCGATTTTTATCTGAGAAAATACGTTTTCCCATGGAAAATCTTATGTAAAATTAAAACAGCGGGCGCTAAAATATAGTTTCACCGATCGAGCTGAAATTTTACACAGTTATTACTAGACCCAAAAGGCTCCCAAAATCAATGAGGAGCGAATTTTTATGCCTTCTATATGTCCACGTCCCAGGCTAATGAATAGCTCCTATAAGAAAATTGATTTTAATTATCTCCTAACAACTGTTGCAAATATGACGTTAGTATTGCTGGCTAATTAATTGTGGCACAGTATTAGTAAAGATGTGAATGGGCCATTCGACAGGTTCAAGGAAGACCGATCTAACATGAATCATTGTATTCCGTCCTGTTTAGGTCGAATAATTGGATGTTCCCAGCTAAAGAGTTTGATTGATTGGAATTCATCGAACATACCGTTCCAAATTCTTGTCGATTGGCAGCAAGCGCTGGCCGAAATGGATTCAGCTTTCCCTTCGTCGCATATCTTAAATCTTGTGTACAATTTCAAACACAGCGCGAGCTAATGCAAGAGCAGTATGTCAAATAGAAATTTTATAAATGGCGACCGTCTCGAAGTATTGAAAAAAAAATGATTTTAACATTAGACATTGCTACATAGTCCTACGCATCTGTTTCCCAATACAACCCCATACAACATTGAGCATTTATAGCAACGTTGCAGTTTAGACACGCTAATTATGGCAAATTTATAATCTCGGCACATTGAAGATCTGACTTTATTTACATTGATGAAATATTTCAATTTTTGTCATAATTAATCGTAATAAAATATAAATTATCAATTAAACGAAATTCTAACCAGAAATCTATTTAAAATATATTACTAATTTTAGTAATGATGGCGTTACAAGTAGCGTAGGAAAGTAGGAAAATGAAGGCGTTACAAGTAGCGTCACACACAAAAATAGAGAAAAGCTAGTTAAATTAGTTGAAAATTAATGATATTGTTATAATTCACCTCCGCCATGCTCGACTGTAGGCTTAAAACAATGGTTTTTCAGGTTTTCGTCTCGTCTGACCAAATGGCCTTTTTCCGAACATCGATTGTTCACTCCAGCTTCCTTCCAATGTTGTTTAAGAAGCCGTCGTCCTTGGCTTCTTAACTGCCACTCTACCCTTCTGGTTTCGGACAGTTTGAGATGTCACATTGATGGAGAAATTGAACTTAAATGCTGTAGAGCAGACGTACAGTTTAAAGAGGCGTTAATAGAATGAATGAATGGAATGGATGGAACAATGACTGTCAACTTGCTTTGCAATATTTGAAGCTTTGCTGGCGCAAATGAACCACTATTTTTGAACTTTGGAATGATTTCAGCAACCTATCTTCACATAACCGGGCGATATTAGCAATTTGACGGTATTACCTGCGATGCTCTATGCTCAGCTTTCGATTAATCAACGAAATTTATGCCATTTTAGGCATTTCGACACACAAAAACTCAATTTTGAATCACAGAACCTTCTACACGACGAAAGGCAACTGGATGCAATGTTCACATTTTATAAAGTGACAGGAACAGCTTAACACATGGCGAAATGGTACTAAGTATGTTTGGGTGGATGAACTTTTTTAACGTAGGACTACGTTTCTCTTTTCTATACCGGGTGGCATTCCAAAATTTAAAAAAATGAGAGCGTTACGCGAAAGTGAAAGGTTTTTGAACGCTTATACCTCTCGATCGACTGAACAGAATGACTTCATTCATACGCCATTTGATCAGAAAAACTCACCAATTTTTCGTATTGAGATTTGAAAGAAGTTCCATTAGTAAAAGAAGTTCAATTTTTTAATTCAAAATGACCTACTTTTGCTGCAACACAAATTTGCATATCAACAGGTTGAAAAATTTGTTTTCCCTAACACGGTCGTAGGAAACGGGTGGCAAATGTCATCTTCTTCTTCAAAATAACTTTGCTTTGTTTCCGGTCTCAGATTTTTCAATTGTGGCCCGTCCCCTATTATTAAATTTGCTTCGTTCTGCATTTTCGTGACTCCCTTCTTTCTTGGCTATGCTACAACGCTAGGATATAGTCGCAGGCGAACGAAAATTGGTTCAGTGTTCGCAAGCAGCTGCATGCTGCCGGTCAACGAGGCTTTGCTCTCCCGCCACAGTCCACCTGGTTGTGGTATGGGAGACAAAGCAATGCCGGATATTTAACGGATGAATTCTCATTTTTTTTTTCATTGGGGCGAATCTAACATTGACAGATTCTCTCCGGTCTCCCTCTCTTTCATTTATTACAGCGCCGTTTTAAAACTTTCGAAGGATCCTTTAGTACAGATTGAAACACAACAGTGGCTTGCATACACTACAAATAGTAGAATGAAAAACGTAAAGGTGATTGGAATATGAATGAAAGAGAAAGTAATCAAAGATAGTCTCTCAATATTAGATTCGTTATAATGAATAAAAAAACCCTAGGATTATTTTCCAACGCGTTATATTAACACCATCAATTTCAGGACGATCAATTGGCTTTAACAGTAAAAGAGTACTTTTTTGAGTAAAATTGCCCTAATTTAACCAATGCACCATTGAATAGCATAACCAAGAAAGAAAGGCGTCAAGAAAATAAAATATGAAGCAAAATGTATAAGACAGGTTAAAGTAGAATAATAATTCAGCGCCAACATTAGACTAGGGCGCATCTACTTTTGTATACAATGGCTTTCGTAGTTATTTTCTCTTGAACAAAAGGTCACATATACAAATTAAGCACTCTTTAAGGAAGAGGAGCTTTATCTCTATCCGCTGATATATTCAATTTGAAGGAATTGTATTCTACTTCCGATAAATTAGCAAACGAAGTGAATATTTAAAAAAGTAGATATGCCCTTATCAAATGTTGGCGCTGAATTTTTCCATTGGATCTTCTTACTTTTCTGATGTTTTGATTATCTGTGGTCATAAAACAGGAGAGTGATAAGTTTTACTGTCCATTTTAACTACTACGTTCTCAAAAAAATATCTCAGCAAATCTGAGTCGAGTTATTAGTACGAGACACTGAAGAAGTCTACACATTGTAGACGAAATACGCGTATCTGTCGAAGATAAGCAAAGGTAGTTGGAATTAAATGAAGATTACTAATTTTTCTTCTAATTTATAGTTATCTCAGCAAAGGTAATCGAAGAACGTTGAGGAGTCTCGCAGGCGGAACCGCGAGGCTATTGAGAAACACCAAAAAAAAAACATAATAATGTCAAAGAGTTGGATTTTAAGAGTTGATATATGATGCAACTTCATATGTACCCAAATATTCAAATTACCTTGTTAAATAATTATCAACCATATGTGTTATGGTATGTACTTATTACTTGAATATTACCATTATTACTATACACCAATGTGGTCATACGAGAATCTCGCGGTTATATCCCACCATAACCCACCTCTATTTTTTTGGCATGCGTTTCTTGCCTTTTTTGTTGATCAATACAGGAATAAATAGTTTTTTAAAGGCAAGATAATTGCAAGTAGATTCAATAGAAACATTAAAAATAATGGTATCAACTAAGATTTGAATGCAAAACAATTTTATTTGAAGATTAATTCAATAGTATGAGATTTTTCACCCATCTGAGAGTGTCGCCCGCCCAAGATTTCACATCTAGTAAATTATGGTACCTTGAAAAAAAGAAACGAGAAAGAACAACACGATTTAATCATGATTCAGGCCTTAATCACTGATATCTACGCAATATTAGCACAAGTATGTTCAGCCACAAAACATTCTACAAACAATTACGACTTCAAGAAAGAATTTGGAAACGTGATATTTATTGAACTTAAAACGAAATTCACAGTAGGTCATGGTTCATGAAAACAGTGCGAAGTGGTTTGATAGCTAAGGGATTTTTTAAAATCAATCACGCATCACGCTATCCCTTTAATCTTCCTCCAAACAACTTCAATAACTTCGAATTCGAGAATTTAGATGTTGCCTATGCTATGTTCAGATTACGATATTGTAACACGCTACAAGTATTTTCTTCAAATTTTATCTGCTTCGAGGTTACAACAAAGGTGATTGCAGGTAGTATAGATACTTAATTGGATTGTATCATATGATATTTTTATTTTTTGCCAAAATATAATAATTATTTATTACATATCATACAAGCGGGAAAGGCAGGGACCATCAGAGCACCCAAGTGAAATGATTTGGATAGGGAGCATGGGACTGCCTCCTCCCTGTTGTTAACATTTCGCGAAATGAGGGCGTGCTCTTCGTTTCCCTATATTGGGTTCGTTCTGCCAATCGAGGGCTCGATTCTAGTGCTGTGAGTGTGAACTTGCTTTTGGAAGGAGATTCTCTTCCCTATATTTGCGAGTTTCGCGTAAATATCTCTGCTTACGGGGCTTCCCTATACGTGTTTGGTCATTCATGCAGAAGCTTGATGATCACAAACAACAATGGAATCCTGATCGAACCTGTTTTCAGATTATTCCACTGCTATGGAAAGTTACCTTGCAAATGGTATAAATAGATGCAAACAACATCTTTAACTATTATTATAGATGACCAAGATAGCCAATGAACTTCACCAAAATCATCAAAACATCATCGAAATCTCTAAAGGGATTCTGCAAAACTCGTCTGCAATCTTGAATTCATAAACTATCATCATCGCATCGTTTCAAACCAAAAGCAATGAATGCAAATTTCAACTTCATCCATCATCCGCTGAAAGTTAAGACGCCATAAGTCAAGATTGGTGTGACTTCCACTAGCGAGCAAAAAGCTATCAGCCACCACGCGAACGAAGAAATCTCTGCCAATAATGACGCCTCGCAGCTCAATAACCAACAAGCATAAGGCAGGCAGTCTAATGGAATAATTTGTCAAATGAAGCGAATACCAGTGTCAATTTGAATAATTAATAACAGCCCTTCCTCCGCCTGCCGTCATCGATCTGCGTTCCAAAACACAGTAGTTAAACAAACAAGAGTCTCTTTGTCTTGGCGTATCTCACCGAATAAGATCATGAACTTGAGAATATAACGGTGTCATTGGAGATACACTCGCGCAGAGCTTAGCATGTTCATAAACATTTCAACTAACTTTCGACGATTTGATAGGCTCTAATGATTTCCACCCACCAGCGAAAATCACCCAACCAGCGGCGGCGCGTTTGCTGATAAAGTTTTCCCGCCGCCTTCATATTATCATCACACCATCGCCAGCGCCGTCGTCGTCGTCGTCGTCGTTGTCCCCATCATCATGATTTATGACTGCGGATTGTTTGTTTGCGTCTGACTGTCTGTCTTGGAGATATGCTCCTCCACATACACACACACACTCACATGCATGCTCACACGGCAGTTAATTAATCATGACATACACTTAGATCCCCGGCATCCCGGCCAGTCAGCGCGCCGTAAATTGCCCCAGAGCTGATTATTTCGAGAAATGTGGGGAGGTGGGCGTGGCACTTTAAGATAACACTGGTGAATTATGACGACAAATTGAATCTTATTTAGAGACTCGCGTCTCGCTTTTCGCCTGGCCTGAAGCCAAGCTTCCACTGCTGGTGGGTGCGAAGGTTGCCTATCGGAAGGCGCACGACGGGGAAATTTGCATTGGAAACGAGACCTAATTTGACTTAAAAGCTACTGCTGCCTCGAACCAACCAAACAAGAACAAAAAAAATGGGCAAATCAATTTCAATTTGTCATCGATAATTGCAGGACTGGTGATCTCGAGAACAGCTCGGAACCGGAACCCGGAATCGAAACGACGACGAAACGAAACGGAATGTCTTAATTTTCTGCAGTTCTCCTCTGACCCTCCGCGCGCCGATTTGAATTTCAATTTTCGTTTCGACGCTTCGATGCAGCAGCGAAACAAGAATCGAATACATACTGTCGGACGGCAAAAATTTTCGCCTAGGTCAGTTTTTCTCACACACACCCCCAGGAAAAAGGTTTTCCCAATCAAGAAGGGTGAGAATTGTCACGGACAAATTGGAATGAAAAAAGAATAAAAAAATGGCCAAGCAAATCTTCTCATCTGCAATGGTGATACACCGGCAAACGACGTCGATGGCATAGTATAATTTAATTAAATGTTATCATTTTGAAAGCAAAACATTGGGTTTTTTTTCAAGCGAGAGTTGTCGCCTATGGGAGGTTCAACGGAAGAGATCGGCAATCGTTTAGTAATTGGCTGTCGAGCGCTGTGGCGAAATTATTTGGAGGGAAGCTTACAAAAGGGTCTTTAGGCCAAAAGCATAAACGGGTGTTCTTTGAAATGTAAAGCCTTTCAATGAACACCCATTTATGCTTTTGGCCTTACTGCTGGGATTCAAGATGAAATACAAACAGGAATTCATTAAATACAGAATGACAGAATTTACGAAAATATGGCAAATTATACTTAAAAACAAGCAGCACACAAAACTTGGGTATACAAATCCTGCAATTTATTCTTCGTGAATGAAACGTTGCCCCATGAAAGGCATTCTTTAAGTTGGTTCCTATCCAAAATTTCTCTGAATCAAACTACAGGGTTAGCCTAAATAACTAGAGCAGTTTCTGATTTCAGTATGGAAGTCTCTATAACGGGGAAAAGAAGGGACCATCAGGGCACCCAAATGGAACGATTTGGACTGGGAGCATGGGGCTGACTCCTCTTTATGGCGACATTTTGTGCAACGAGGGCGGGCTCTTCGACCCCATCTATAAGGTTTCTTCTGTCAATCGAGGGCTCGATTCTAGTGCTGTGAGTGTGAACTTGCTTTTGGAAGGCAATTCTCTTCCCTATATTCGCAAGTTTCGCGCAAGTGCATCAGCTTACGGGCCCGCCCAAACATTTTTGGCCCTTCATACAGGAGCTTGATAATCACAATCAACAATAGAATCCTGATCAAATCATTTTTCAGAGTTTCTACACACATACAGCAATTCAGGGTGGTAACACAATCTTAATATAAAAATTCCCGCATTTTTCCCGCATTTTTGCCTTATTTTCCCGACTGTTAAGATGAGTTAATATAAATTACTCGTAGTTAAATCTCTGAGCTCCCAAACTTTTTCCAGTTTGATTTACCACCAGACACTTTTCATTCATTTAAAATACGCCTTTTTGTGCGACAGGATGAGCCAATTTTCTACAAATGTCATATTTGGTAGCTCCTTCTTGATTCTAGCCAAAATTTGTCCAAACTATTTTCTTTTCTCTGGAATCCGGCAAACAACGTCAGACGGCATTGAGCACAGCTGCCCAAATTCTTCTTTCACCATGTGTTAACACCCTTACAAACGCAATTCGCCAAACTTCAAACACATTCGCCACCACATGAAAGATAAGTTCATTTCTGGCCTCACCTGTTACAGCCGTGTAGCCAGATCTTCTAAGGGCATCTTCAACGGTGGTTCAAATCGTGGTTTTCATTTATTTGTTTGGACCAAACGCAAAAACATCGCTGCATCGCTGGTGTTTGTACATTTTGTTTCATACCGCATATATTTTGCATCATTTCAGAACTTATTTAAGCTTCTAAGTTTCTTACTGAACGCACTCTTTAAAAATTTAATTTAATGAACTTCGGTATATCTATGAAGATTGGGTGGAAATATCTATAATGAACATGCCACAAGTTGATTGAACTTCTCGGCAGTTGACTAAAATAATTGGAAGTTTCCAGATAATCATGAAGTTTGCTCGCTGTCTTTCGAGAAGAGAAATGGTGGAACTTTAGAGAAGTTCATTGAATTGACGAAAAATAATTAACGTTTCTGGAAACTGAGATGAACTTCCAAAAAAGTTTGCTGATCGTCCGTGGAATAGAAACAACTTTCTGGAAATGACGGGAACTTAGAAAATCAGATTTCGCTTCCCAGAAGTTGTTTTAACTTCCAGCAGGTACATATTCAGTGATAAAAAGCAAAATATCACACATATTTAAATCACTTACGAGAGGTTGAAAAAAAAAATCTTGTAAGCCGTGGAATTTCTGTGGAATAGTTAGCATTACCGAGATGTTGTTAAATCTTACAAGAACATTTTATGATCTCCAAGATTGTGAATAGGTCGAAATTCTATGAAATTGATTAAAAAGTAGTTGGTTTCTTTATTCTCGTTTGGGTTGAGTTCGAAAAACTAACGAGTAGTAAGAAGTTTAAGTTCTTCTTAAAACTTAAATACCCTGAACTTTTGGGAGGTTTTCGGAACGATTGAAAAAATTCTCGATCACCTGGAAAGATCCCTGAAGTTCTAGGAAGCTCCCCAAACTTATGGGAAAATCCTTTGAATGTTTCCTAAACTTTTCGAATGCTAAAAAAATCTAGTTTCCTGTTTATTTGGGACGTTTTCTGAAATTCTGGAAAGTTCTTCGATCTCAGGGGAAGTTTTCTGAAATTATTTGAAGTTCGCAGGACTACTGATAAATTTCCTAAATTGCTGAATCCCTTGAGCATCTGGGAGTTTTTTCGAGCTTTTGGAAAGTTCCCTGGACTTCTGGGAAACTCTCTGAATTTCTGGGACGTTCTCTGAACGTCTGAGATGTTTGCTGACCTTTTGGAAAGTTTCCTGATCTTTGGGGGAGTTCCATGATCTTTGTGAGCATTTCCTAAAGTTCTAAAAAGTTTTTTGAATTCATGGAAGGAAGTTTCTTGAACTCCTACATGTTTGCTGAACTTGAAGTTCTGTATATGTCTAGCAAGTTTCATGAAAGATGTTCACCAAACCTCTAGGAAGATCTGCAAACTCTTGTAAAGCTTCATAAATTTCTTGACTGTTCTCTATTGGAAGTTCTCTAATTTTCTGGAAAGTTCCTTGAATTTTTGGGAAGTTCCCTGAACAGTAGTTCTATGAACTTCTGAAAAATACCCAAAATAATCAGATAAGTTTTGTAGACTTCTAGAAGCCCCCTGAATGTCTGGATAGTTACTTGAACTTCTGTGAAGAACCCTTAACTTTTGGAAACTTCCCTTAACACTCGTGCTAAGCTCCTTGAATTTGTGGACAATTCCCTGAATTTCTAGGAAACAATATGTATTTCAGGAAAGTTGGCTGAACTTCTAGGAAGAACCCTTAATTTCTGGAAAGTTCCCTGATTTTATGGTATGTTCCTTTGACATCAAGGAGAATAGCTAAACCTCGGGAAAGTCTAAGTCAAATCTAAAAAGTATACCGAGCTTCTGATAAGTTCCCTGAGTTTCTAAGTGCACTGAATTTACAAGATTTTTTCCGCACTTTTAGGAGATAATTTTTGTCCATCAGTTTCTTACTCTTTTACGATATTGGGGGCGTAAATACTGCGGGCCGTTAGTATTAAGGACAGATTTGCAAAAATTCTTCAGGGTCACCAACCCCCAAGTTTTCGTCGAGAGAACTAGCTGAGGACATACGCCAACATCCGTTAGGCTACAGTGCACATATGTAACACTAAGGCCAACATATCCAGCTGCATCGCAACAGCTGGAAAAAGTCATCAGTTGACTAGTTGTCGCATAATGTCTAGGATCATATAGCTTGGCTTGTTGAAACGTCGCAGAGTGCTTCTTGTCATAGGTTGGCGTGGCGCTATCTATCACTATCAGCACTATCTAATATCGTTTAAATGAAATGCATGCATTCACATACTCACCACCACTCAAACCAATCCATGGTAAAAAGTTTGCAAAAAATCCTCGGTCTTTGAAAAAAAACAAAACTTCTGATCTCTGGATATTGTATGATTGACAAGATGATAGGTGTTGGTGCGGGGAACGCAAAGTTGGTCTGTTTTAGCTGGTTCTTTTTTAGTTTGCTGATGCAAATCAACTATAAGGATGTCAAAATAGACCACCGCTGAAGATGCTCTAAGCGGTACGTTTTGAACAGGCTGAACAATGAGATCGTTGGACCGAGCAAATGACAAAACCGTTACTCAAATCATTTTAAAAAGGTGTGAGTGTGGTTCCTTCCATATGGCAAAAATTCCCGATGACTTTTGAAATTCCCGCATTTTTCCCGAATTTCCCGAGTCTGTGGTCACCCTGCGCCTAGCATGCTTTCCCGGTACTTACGATTCACTACCTAGAGTTTACGTGGTGCCCCACCCACCACCACGTAAACCAGACGGTGGCCCAAACTGGTAGTGCTTCATTATTGCTACAATTCTCTGACTTATTTCTCGACGGATAATCTTTTCCTCTTCTCCTGTAGCTCTACTCCATTTCACCCTATACCAATAATGCAAAACCCTGGACTCACATTTCGATTCAACTTTCTTCTCAAGAGCTTTCTCTAAGTTGTCAATTTTTCCGTGAATATGTTGCACATCTTCCATTATTACTAACGGAGATCGGTAAGATCTTCCTTCCTTTAAGTCATCTTTAAATAAACTTCTCAGTTGTCGTTGTTTTGCTGCCAACTCGAGTGTAAATACATTTTGTGGTTGACTGCGAATCATTAATTCGTAATCTATTTCTTCTTGATTGAGATCTTCTGGGCATGGAGAAGTACGACCCATTTTGAAAGTTTTTCTTTTTTATAATGTTAATATTAAGTAATTTACTATTCGAAAAACAGCGAAATAAATCGTAAATAGAAAATTATACACAAAATTGTACAAATTGAGAATAATCAACAAGTAGCATTAAACAAGAAACTATCGAATACAAAAATGAAAATATGTGCAAATAAATATATAAACTTCAGAAATCACTACAAAAAACTAATAACAAATTGTCACACTAAAGCTGTTTTATTTTATTACTCATGAGAAAGAAAAATACTGACAAAAGCCTTGTTTTGTTGGTCGCCAAATGGAAGCAGTTTCCATGCAAACCGCGGATCGGTTTGATTATTCTGGGTTTGTACATAACGGTACACCTGACCATCAATAGCACGAATGTTGGTATGTCTGCCACCGATTTTAGTTCTCTAAATGATTCCTCTGCTTCTTTCGTCCACGTGAGTTTCTTATTATCCTTTATCAATAAGTCTGTTATCGGAGCCATTATCTTGCTGTAGTTTTTAATAAAGCGTTGATAAAATCCAGCAAGTCCCATCAACCTACGTATGTCCTCTTGTGTTTTGGGTTGAACGTATTCGAGAATCGGATGGATCCGTGACGTGTCAATTGATACACCATTCTGACTGAGGAGGTAGCCCAAGTTCACAACTTGCTGTCGACAAAATCTGGATTTCTCGACAGAAATTGTTGCCCGTAGTCAATCTCCCACAATTTCAACAGTTTTAGATGTTTCTAAAAGGTATTCGATGCAATAACTATATCGTCCAGATATACAAAGACGTGAGGTTCAAGGTCAAAACCTATCGCCTTGTCCATAAGCCTGGACATAGTGAACGGAGCATTCATAAGCCCGAACGGCAGTACCTTGAAACGGAACACTCCCTGTGGCGTCCGAAAAGCTGTGAAATTGCGACATTATTTCTTCAAAGAAATCTGGAAGTAGGCCTCTTTTAAATCAATTAACGTAAAGTATTTTGCTTTCCCTAGTTGCCGGAATATGTCTTGCATTTTTCGCAACGGGTACGAGTCTTTGATTTGGTTCAATACCAAAGGACTCCCAAAGGTCAGCACCTAAGATTGAATATAGGGCTATTTCTGGGACAACCAAGGTGGGAACCACTTTTGTAAGTCCTTTATAAGAATTTCGTACATTAACATAACCTAAATATCCGTATCCGCAGGTTGTATGGCAAGGTTATATCTATGAATCACGTCGAGGGAGTTCAGAATACTAATTCCCGCTCCAGAGTCCAGAGAGCCCCTACCTCTGACTCGAAAATGTTTACTTTGATATGAGGGCACTAATTTTTATATGGTAGATCTGTGAAAAAGGATTTTAAGTCTCGTCCGGTCTTGTTTGTTCGGGAACGTTGGCTTCCAGAGGGATGCACGAATTCCTAGCGTAGCACCCCTTCATTCGTTTCCCTGCAGGCCATGACTTACTCCTCCCGATACTCTAGAGCATCGTTTACAGCTCCGAATCTTCCTTCCTATGTTCCATAACAGATAACGGCATTCGGTTGCTGGCAATGTCTCCAACTATGCCCTGCTTCCTGACAGAAATAGAAATTCCTAAAAATGTATAGAATCACAGTAGGCATTGGTTGCTAGGATATGTTCAATTGTTTACATCGTAGTTTATCGGAGAGAGCGCGTCGCGGTCTATCCGCTCGAGAGTTAGCACAGCATTGCTTTTTTTTTTATCGAAATTCAAGTTCTGAAACGGAAGTTTGACCATGAAACAGGCGAAACCAGCTGATTCAAAAAAAAACGCCGAAAACTGTCTTCGATGGATGCGACGAAAAAAGCAAATGTTTCGGAAAATTACGTACAAAAAGCAAAGAAAAGGGCTGGATTAAAAAGTTTTAAGGTCCTTATCCTTGATTCCAACACTCAACTGTCACTATACAAGACTGTGATCCACAGATGGCGCTTACCTGAAAATAGAAAAATAAAAACAAATTAATAATAATTAACAGCAGACAGTAATTGGTTGCATCACTGCTTGGCAACTGTTACAAACATTCATTCTGATTCAGGTCCATTCCATTTTCATTTCATTTTTGGATTTGGATTGGATTTGGATTGAATTTGGTTTGGGTTTGGATTGGATTTGAGTTGGAAATAGATTTGGAAAAGATTTGGATTGGATTTAGATTGAAGTGTATTTGGATTAAATTTTGATTGAATGTGGATTAGATTCAGATTTAATTTGAGTAGATTGAGATTTAATATCCATGGATTTGGATTGGATTTGGAATTGATTCGGAATGAATTTGGATTGGGTTTGGATTGGATAGCATTTGGACAGGATTGTGAATGGATTCCATTGATTTGGATTGGATTTTGCATGGATGTAAATTGCATTTGGATTTACTCTATCATAATAATTAGTAGGTTTGTTCTCTATAAAAGAAACATATCAGACTTGTATTTCTTAATTTCTTAAGGGCTTATGCTGAATCATTCTTGATGACAGTCATTACCTCAACATTTAGAATTGATATAACTCAGAGTCGATACTAAATATTGAAAATTTAATCACATCAGTTTGTATGCTTACTGGCTGTGGGCAATCTGATATAGTTCGATTCGATTTTCATTCACTAACAATCGAGATTTATCAATTTGAAATAGCAACGTGAGTTTGCGAGAGCGAGATAAAAGATAGGAAAAAATACATGGAGCAGCGATTCACCTTAGTAAGGGTTATTCTACCAGTGCTAGGGGTGTTCAAAACATTTAATTTTTTTAAATGACATTTAAAAGAATCATATCTCTTGAACCACTCAACCGATTTCTTAGACTAAATGCGCAAATGAAAGTAAATTAAATAAACTTTATGAACACAATGACACAGGTGTCAAAAATCAATTTCACTTTGAAAATATCAAATACATATGCCCTACGTTGTTTTGATGGCTTGTAGACAAAAGAGGCTATAGCTGAAAAAAAAATTACAGCATTTATGTTACATAGGGTATGATACGGCTTAATCAGGGGTGACTGTTTTAATCAGTCATTAGGAAATAGATCCAAGACTCTTACATTTTCCAAATTATTTCACTTTTAACGATACGAACACAAGCTCTACCTCTCGGACTAATAATTCGATGTATACATCATGTTTGATTGCCAATTTATTACTGCCTTTTTGTAGGTTTAAAATATATCATCTAGAAAACCATCAGTTTCCTACCTGCTGAAGAAGCTCACTCAAATTTTGCCTTTTTTTCACGTGCACCGGGGGAAATGTCCTCATCAGCTCTGTCTCATATGTAGGTTTGTTGCATCAGCTCTTTCTCACATCTAGGCTTATTTCGTGTTCAGATGATCTGAAATCACTATTTATTTCTAGTTTCTTCCGGTCATTTCAGGTTGATCTAAGCTTCTGATTATATTTTCCATCATCTGACACTATCATATGCAATGAAAAACTATGTTTCCAAGCTGTCGAATAGTACTCAACAATGAATCATGCTTCGCTGCTGAGCAGCAGCTATGGCATCACTGTTGCTTTTGAGAGAGCCCATGTTTCCTCTCTTCTTTGTTAACTATGGATATAGCGCACCGGTATAGTAACGTGAAGCCTGCAGTCTCCTTCATTTGTTCGTTTTTAAACGAAATATACTGTTTGTTATCATAGTCGCTTTGTCTAACATTTCTGTAAGAGTACATGAAATAAGAAATACACATTGCCATTTTAAAGATCAATGACAGGGTGAGAGTGTGCGCCTATGATGGGATGGCTTGGAGTGAGTGAATCACTCTCTCTTTTATACGACCGCTCTCACGAGCTCTCATCTGTCTTCGCCCACGTGCTCTCGCGTGTGATCGCTGCCACGGAAACTTGTTCGAGGACACGCCAGTGCTCTTTCTGTGATTCGCTGGTTCGATTAATAGTGAAAACATCGTCGGAGTTGTAGATAATGTCCGAAAAAAGGGAGTGGGAAGAGACATTATTCTTTCTTCCTATCATCAAAGCGTATTTGAAATCACTGCTGTATATTAATGAGCTCACTGGGGCGCACGCATGAGGGTATTTATCTTCTGTGAATTTGAGAGCTCTTCCTCTCACTCCAGAGCGATCGAGTGTTGTGTGAATAAAACCCAATTGTTTCCATTTGCATGTGCTACCAGCAGGCAAACACGGCGGTGAATATAAACAAGAGAGAAGCGTTCTCGTTGAGGTAGGAAGAGTGTGTGGGAAAATTAAAATCTCTCCTTTCTACACTTAGGATATGGACATTACTGTCGCGGAAGCGGTAACCATGTTGCAGTGCGTTTAGTTTTGATCAATTGTATAAATTCATACAAAATAAGCTATTTGGCCTCAAAAAGATAACTAGAAATTAGAAGAAAAATTAGTATTCTCCATTTAATTGCAACTACCTTTGCTTATCTTCCACAGATACGCGTATTTCGTCTACAATGTGCAGACTTCTTCAGTGTCTCGTACTAATAACTCGACTTACCTAGTGTTACTAAGTCGAGTTATTAGTACGAGACACTGAAGAAGTCTGCATATTGTAGACGAAATACGCGTATCTGTCGAAGATAAGCAAAGGTAGTTGGAATTAAATGGAGAATACTAATTTTTCTTCTAATTTCTAGTTACAGGCATACCACTAAACAGCTCAAACCCTCTAGAACTCAAAAAGATTCAAAAAGATTTTGTTTTTCTCATATGAGACAGGTATTCAGTATAAAAATAGAACGACAGCCTATAACTTGTGCCACAATCAGATCTTAGTAGAGTTTTTTTCGTCACATGCAACGGTAAAGGACCTTGTGATGCATGGTGAGGAGTTCTGAAAGGAACCGCTAAAGTCATGTAAAGCTAATTACAGAAACCCAGTCCTATCATAGTTTTAGGCCAGCGGAAAGAAAATTTTACAATTGTACAGTAAAACTGTTTAATTGAAGCATTTGTATATTTACAATAATATAAACCAAAACCAATATTTTTCTGTTCAAAGCAGTAAAGTAGTATCTGAATATTATTTATCCCTAAACCCAAATAGAACCACCAAATCCGAATTATTAATGTTACTTATTACTAATGGAGACACATGGTTGCTTGCAAAAACGCATGAGAGCCTTGGAGGATAAAATAAAACTTGTTAAATTTAAAAAATCATACCTCAGAAAACGGCCAAGTAAACATCGCTGATTTTTAGAAATGTTATGGTTAAATGCATGCAAAAAAATTTCAACTATAGCCTCCTTTGCCTACAAACTATCATAACAACGAAAAACAAATGTATTTGATATGTTCAAATTGAAATTGATTTCAAACCCTAGTTTTAATTTTCAAAATTCGATGTGCTATAATTTTTTTCTTCTCATTTTTCAAAAAAAAAAATATTAAAGAGGTTGAATTTTTGGACACCTCTAACATTGATATGCCTTTTTACCCTTCTTACATCAATAGAAGGGTATTAAGATCGCTTGAAAACTCGACTTTTTATCCGAGGCCCACAGGGCCGAGTGTCATATACCATTCGACTCAGCTCGACGAACTGAGCACATGTCTGTGTGTATGTATGTGTGTGTGTGTGTATGTGTGTGTGTGTATGTGTGTGTGTGCGTTACAAATAATGTCACATCGGTTTCTCAGCCATCTGTGAACCGATGGAAGCTACAACATTCCCATAGAACGCTATTGATTTTTTTTCATTCGGACATTTCGTTACGAAGATATGAACGAAACAGTACTTAAAGGCCTATTATAATAGTAATCAAACAGTTTAGTCTCCGATTACATACTGAGCTATTTGTGTACCGATTTTAGTTTTGTTGGTGCCAAATCAAAGCTATAATATTTCCAAATAACTGGTCAAAAATTTCATTATGATTGGATAATTCTTCATGGAGATATGACCAAAACAATACCTGAGAGCACATAATTGTGAGATGACAATATACTCGTTGCAGTGCAAAACCGAACAAGACCAATCACACCAATCGATGCCGCTTGCATTCTATTGTGTCGTATCTGGAGCGTTGTATAGCACATACAGCGGACTAGCCACACTATGCTACTGTATAGAATTAGAGCAGCATCGATTGGCTCGAGTGGCTGGTTTTCAACTGCAACGAGTATATTCGAAAATTACACAAAGTCTCCATTTACTATTTTCAACGAATATGTACTTATTAAGCATCTTGAATCCATATCGATAATCAAATTGAAGCTCAGGATTGAAGCTTTGTTAACGCCAAATTAAAGTTATAAAATTTCCAAATAAGTGTTCAAAATTTCATTATGTTAACTTCCCTTTTTACCCTTCTTACATCAATAGAAGGGTATTAAGATCGCTTGAAAACTCGACTTTTTATCCGAGGCCCACAGGGCCGAGTGTCATATACCATTCGACTCAGCTCGACAAACTGAGCACATGTCTGTGTGTATGTATGTGTGTGTGTGTGTGTGTATGTGTGTGTGTGTGTGTGTGTGTGTGTGTGTGTGTGTGTGTATGTGTGTGTGTGCGTTACAAATAATGTCACATCGGTTTCTCAGCCATCTGTGAACCGATTTCAGTTCTGTTGACGGCAAATGGAAGCTACAACATTCCCATAGAACGCTATTGATTTTTTTTTCATTCGGACATTTCGTTACGAAGATATGAACGAAACAGTTCTTGAAGGCCTATTATAATAGTAATCAAACAGTTTAGTCTCCGATTACATACTGAGCTATTTGTGTACCGATTTAAGTTTTGTTGGTTCCAAATCAAAGCTATGATATCTCCAAATAACTGGTCAAAATTTCATTACGATTGGATAATCCTTCATGGAGATATGACCAAAACAATACCTGAGAGCACATAATTGTGAGATGACAATATACTCGTTGCAGTGCAAAACCGAACAGACCTATTGTGTTGCATCTGGAGCGTTGTATAAGCACTATACAGCGGACTAGCCACACTATGCTACTGTATAGAATTAGAGCAGCATCGATTGGCTCGAGTGGCTGGTTTTCAACTGCAACGAGTATATTCGAAAATTACACAAAGTCTCCATTTACTATTTTCAACGAATATGTACTTATTAAGCATCTTGAATCCATATCGATAATCGAAATTGATACTTAGGATAGTCTAATAATGCATTCCATGGACTAATTGTATGAAATTTCTAATATTTATGTAATTTCCTCTTCTATATAAATAACATAAACAGGTCATTAAAGATTAATAATGGTAATATTTTAATTTTTGTTCAATCCTGAACGATACGTTTAGGATTGACAAATAGTTCATTTTATCAACTGAATGTATGGCATATTGAATATTTCTGAATCTTCTTGGAATTTCTGATGAAAATATGTATCCAGTACAATATTGCCCACATTTGAGTTTGTAATTCTGGTCAAATGTAAGAAGGGTTCAGTCTCACCATCGGTGGATTAATGCGGGTTTTTAAAAATAAAAATAATAAGTCGAATTTCTGCAATATTAAATAGCTTTCGGAGTATATTCAAACTGGATTTAGTTAAATTTCGATTTGATTTGAATTTGAATTGTATTTGATATCATTGTTTTCTCATTGCATTAGGAAACGTTATGTTTTTACGAAACGGATCGAACTAAGAAGGAATGTTTTACACTGAAAATTTATTTTCGTAAAGTAGCTGTCACGCGTTTCGTAAACATGGATTTTGTACATAGAACAAATGTATCGTATATTGTATAAAACATTCATATTGCTTTTTATCTGGTGAAATACTTTCATTACACCTTTTTGTAAAATGCACGAAATGAATTTCGTGAAGAGCAGCCAATCGCTGCTTCTCTTTTATAGTACTAATGCGTGATGGTGTTGCTGCTGGGATAAGAGGGAATAATTTATTGATCCCAAAATAACTTCAATACTCATTACTCAAGTATCTAGTCATGACTCACCATAGACTAGTGAGATCAACCACGGATTCAGTAACAACTCTTCTAAAAAATTCATGTTCGAATCCCATGTTTTGCGTACATGATACTTATGTTCTCCTTGTCATTTTTCCACCGGAAGTCATTTAAATTTTAGATCCTGTTTGTGCTTCATAAAACTGAAGCAACACTTGACATTCTTTTTTGGTGGGTGAGAGATGTAAATCTAAATTTTTCAAAATGTCTCTTTCAGCACATTCATATCGTTTTAAAGATTTTAGATGACTGACGCCCAGTCAATTCATCGTATGATGAATTTCAATCAGAAACTATGAAATAATAAAGATGCTCATTCATGAAGATATCCGGAATCAATGTGCTAATGTTTCGAAATGTGGTTCATTCAAACTTCGTGTACTTAAAGAAATGTAAATTTATTCAATCCGAGATAATTTTCCGAACTTCAATTTCACTTCCAATTTGAAACCCAGTTAAATTTAGAATTCAATGCTAATTTCAACCACCAAGTTTCTCCCGCCAACAGAGTAGCTTCTAGACAAGAAAAAGAAAATGAAAACCCATCTCGATAAAGATCTTTCATCTTTGCGACAGCAGGTCTGATTCTTGGGCAAAAGTTAGTCAATCACTTGTGCAAAACGAAGGCTGACATGACGTGCGTCGTCATTGGCAGCCCGATTTAAATTGCCTCGAACATTTGCGTTGGGAATCACAACATTAGCCTCTCGGAGACGGGCGGAGTTGACAGAAGAAGTTCTGGAAGTGATACTTCTTCTATATAATATCATTGTCGGTTCTTGATATCCGGTTGATACCGACCAGTTCGAGGGGTGTACCAATTGGTCCCTGGCTCGGATGTTATTGAAAGGTAATTCCCATCGAGGCAGCCCTCGATCCACTAGACTGGCTATCAATTGAACCGATCTTTTCAAGCACTTGGGGGATTAGAATACAAATGAAGCAATGATAGGGTAGAGCATGGCCTTTATATCTCCCTCTCTCTCTCTCACTCTGTCTCTGATGCTGCATCTGATGCTGGTGGCGTTCCGGTTGGACTTTAATGTCTTGACTTCTGACGCGTGGCTTTGCGCCTTTCCTATCTGCTTCAATCCATCTCTCCGAAGTGCGTTAATTCTTTAAATCTCATCATTCCGCTTCCGACGACGAAACCATGGCAATCCGGAGCTGGACCGGGACGGATCTTCCCGGAAAGCGAAGGCAATAGTCGTAACAGTTAAAAGTTTTTCATATTTTATCATTTTCGACAGGCCTCATGCCAGGGGGAAACGGCCTTTCCATCATTTGAACGTTGACGACGATTTCGGCGACGACACGGCGATGACGGCCGGTGTCATTACGTTCATTTGCTCGGAAAGAAATTTAGGATTAGAGCTTCGCCGTGTTCGCCACTTGTCACTTGGCTGCTCTCGAAGGACTCAGCCAAAGCGATTAAATCGAATGGGGAAAGTTTTGCGATCCAATCTGAGCTGAGCGGAGGCTGGTTACGGAAGATTTTTTGACATGGACTTGAAACGTGCCGGAATGACTTTTGGGCGCTGGAACGATTGGTTGACGTTATGGACGAATAACGAAGCCTAAGGTTCGCCAGAAAGTTCGCTAACGAGGACGGGAAATTTTATTAGTAAGTTCATTGGATACCTCCTTTGAGAAAGTATGCCTGCATTCCTTCCGGGTTTGGTTCCGGTATCAGAAAATTTTACAAGCATTTGCCGCACTACACCTGTATAGTTAAATCTCGTTGGAAATCGCAAAAAAAAAAAAATATCACGCTAATCCTTTGCCACGGTTGGCAGATCCAATTGAATTGAATTTCCCACCAGCAACACTCCCAAACAACCATCGATCATGCCGGGCGGGAACGAGCTGGCGGATGTGAGGAATCCTATTACGAATTACGAGGGATTTGCGGTATTTTAATTACCAGAAACTCCCAATGGGTTTTGTGTTTTTTAAACAAGGCTCGATGTCCAAAATGGTGGGTAGTTTCCTTGGAGTGCGAGGAGGGGATGAGGGACTTGCTGGGACGGGATTCAATTTCGTGCCACATTTAGCACTTTTTTTCTCCATTTGCTGCGAGGACAAATCGTCAGCCGGGGAACATCAAAGGACTTTGGAGCGTGGCGCAATTTCAATTCGATTAACATGACATCGACGAATAAGCGACGGGCGGGTGGGGAGCGGGAGAGGGGGCAGATCGATCCATTTAATATGTAAAATTTTATGTATGTGCATAATTTTGAACATTGCTGTTTGGGTGATTGGTATTGATCGGAGCTTGGTTGTGTTCAGTGGAGATTAATGAGATTTTCTGTAAGGTATGTTTGTTTTTGTGTTTGCAAATGCAATGCAATGAAAGCCGACGGGAATTTTAAACTACTGAAATTATTTTTTCAATGGTATATGTTTTAAATTGAATATTTATATCTTACGGATTGTTTGGAATTAATTTGAAGGTCAGTTTGTATTTCAAAACCCATTAGTATTCAATTGGGAATACAAAACCTGGAAAATTGTCTTCTTATATCAGCACAACTTTAAGAAGATGCAAGATTCAACAAGGTATTAATGCAATTTACTTATGCGCCCTATAGCTAGTTTGGGTCAAATTACAAACACCATGGCGGTAATAAACATCCATCGACGAATGCATAAATCCAAATCCAATCCAAATCCAATCCAAATCCAATCCAAATCCAATCCAAATCCAATCCAAATCCAATCCAAATCCAATCCAAATCCAATCCAAATCCAATCAAATCCAATCCAAATCCAATCCAAATCCAATCCAAATCCAATCCAAATCCAATCCAAATCCAATCCAAATCCAATCCAAATCCAATCCAAATCCAATCCAAATCAATCCAATTCCAATCCAAATCCAATCCAATCAATCCAAATCAATCCAAATCAATCAAATCCAATCCAAATCCAATCCAAATCCAATCCAAATCCAATCCAAATCAATCCAAATCCAATCCAAATCAATCCAAATCAATCAAATCCAATCCAAATCAATCCAAATCCAATCCAAATCAATCAAATCAATCAAATCAATCCAAATCAATCCAAATCCAATCCAAATCAATCCAAATCCAATCCAAATCCAATCCAAATCAATCCAAATCCAATCCAAATCAATCCAAATCCAATCAAATCAATCCAAATCCAATCCAATCAATCCAAATCCAATCAAATCAATCAAATCAATCCAAATCCAATCCAAATCCAATCCAAATCCAATCCAAATCAATCCAATCAATCAAATCCAATCCAAATCCAATCCAAATCCAATCCAATCAATCCAAATCCAATCCAAATCAATCCAAATCAATCCAAATCCAATCAAATCCAATCCAAATCCAATCCAAATCCAATCCAAATCCAATCCAAATCCAATCCAAATCCAATCAAATCCAATCCAAATCCAGTCAAATCCAATCCAAATCCAATCCAAATCCAATCCAAATCAATCCAAATCCAATCCAAATCCAATCCAAATCCAATCCAAATCAATCCAAATCCAATCCAAATCCAATCCAAATCAATCAAATCAATCCAAATCCAATCCAAATCCAATCCAAATCCAATCCAAATCCAATCCAAATCCAATCCAAATCCAATCCAAATCCAATCAAATCAATCAAATCCAATCCAAATCAATCCAAATCCAATCCAAATCCAATCCAAATCCAATCCAAATCCAATCCAAATCCAATCCAAATCCAATCCAAATCCAATCCAAATCCAATCCAAATCCAATCCAAATCCAATCCAAATCCAATCCAAATCAATCCAAATCCAATCCAAATCCAATCCAAATCCAATCCAAATCAATCCAAATCAATCCAAATCCAATCAAATCAATCAAATCAATCAAATCCAATCCAAATCAATCAAATCCAATCAAATCAATCAAATCCAATCAAATCCAATCAAATCAATCCAAATCCAATCAAATCCAATCAAATCCAATCAAATCAATCCAAATCCAATCCAAATCCAATCCAAATCAATCAAATCAATCCAAATCCAATCCAAATCAATCCAAATCAATCCAAATCTAATCCAAATCAATCCAAATCAATCCAAATCCAATCCAAATCTAATCCAAATCCAATCCAAATCCAATCCAAATCCAATCCAATCCAATCCAAATCCAATCCAAATCCAATCCAAATCCAATCCATCAATCCAATCCAAATCTAATCCAATTCAATCCAAATCCAATCCAAATCCAATCCAAATCCAATCCAAATCCAATCCAAATCAATCCAAATCCAATCCAAATCCAATCCAAATCAATCCAAATCAATCCAAATCCAATCCAAATCCAATCAAATCAATCCAAATCCAATCCAAATCCAATCCAAATCCAATCCAAATCAATCCAAATCCAATCCAAATCCAATCCAAATCCAATCCAAATCCAATCCAAATCCAATCCAAATCAATCCAAATCCAATCCAAATCCAATCCAAATCCAATCCAAATCCAATCCAAATCCAATCCAAATCCAATCCAAATCCAATCCAAATCCAATCCAAATCCAATCCAAATCCAATTCAATCCCAAATTCACATCAAATCCGTGCAAAACCCATATCCCATCCATATCCATATAAATAAATTTTAAATCCAATTCAAATCCAATCCAATCTTTATTCACTTCAAACCCAAATTAATTTCAAACGAAACTCACTTGAAACCCAATCCATATTCAATATAAGGGGCTATTCATAAACCACGTAGACTTTTTTGTAGTATGGGGTGAGGAGGGGGGGGGGGGGTTGACGAAAGTCTACGCACCATACAAAAGTTCAATAAATTGTATGGAGATAAGTCTACATGGGGTTTGAGATTTTCGAGTATGAGTCTACGTGGTTTATGAAGCGGCCCTAAGTTCAATACAGTCTCAACTTAATAAATTCCCCTTCCAATCTAAGTTTCTTGCAAATCAAATAAAAACCGAATCGTTGTTCAATTTATTAAAAATCCAATCCAAATTTAATCCAGTTCAAATTGAAAACAAATCTATACCAAAATCCCAGTTTTATCCTATCTTAAACCGCTCAAAACCTGATTTAAAGTTGAATATAATATAGTTCACATCGATTCCAATATTCAAAATTCTTGTTTCTTATCCTATCTTATCGAATCCAAACGTAATCTAATTTAAATTTATTGTGAATCCCATTTATTTATGTAAAATTATGTAAATTTATGTAAAATATAATCCAAATCTAATCGAAATCCAATTAAAATCAAATCCAAATCCTATCGAAATCTAATCAAAATCCAAAACAAATTAAATCCAAATCCAACCCAAATCTAATCAAAATCTAAAGCAAAATATATGATAATAAATTAAAATCCAAATCGAATCCGATTTCCTCCCATCTAAATCCGATTGTTTTCTTTTTTGTTTGACTGGAACGAACTCACCAAATTCAAATCCGTTTCCCACTGACACAGGTTTTTTCAAGGTTTACATGATTTTTGACTATAGCAGTTTATTGCAGATATTTTTGACACTAAAGAAGTCAAAATCAAAATAGGCCTATCTGTCAAAAGCAAAATTTTTCTAGTGGAATTTACAGGAATTTGTGAGAGAAAAATTTCCAGTTGTTTATTTTTTTTTATTTTCGAAAAGTGAACAAAAGAGGTGCTAGTTAAAATTTTACTAGCTTTCCAATTACTTTAACTTCCTTCAAGCACTAAAATGTGCTCTATGATGAAAAAGACTATGATTGATGTTTACATTTCATGTTTAGTATTCAAGATGGCGACGAAAGAAAAACAAGTGCGCGAGCGAATTTTGTACGGGCGTACGGCAAATCCTGACTTGTCAATGCGGGACCTTGCAAACACATTGGATTTGCCTAAATCCACTGTTCACGATGTGCTCAAATTTTTGGAACGTTTGACGGTGGAGAGGAAACCGAGAAGTGGCAAAAACATTGGACGAGCTGATCCTGTCATGGACCGAAAGGTGAAAAGGATATTAACGAAAAACCCAAATCGCTCCATTCGAACGGTGGCTCGTAAAATAGGGATGTCACCTGGTTTTGTCCAAAAATCAAAACAACGTTTGGGACTTAAGTCGTATAGAGTAAAAACAGTTCCAAATCGCAACGACAAACAGAACTTGGCAGCAAAATCACGGGCTCGACGTTTGTACTGCGAATATTTGACGAAGCTTTCATGCGTTGTTATGGACGATGAAACTTATGTCCTGGAGGATTTTAAGCAGCTTCCAGGGCTGGGTTTTCATTCTGCATGGCCAGAAATGGTACAACGGAGCATTTCAGAACGAAGAAGGCATCGAAATTTACCAAAAAATACCTTGTGTGGCAAGCAATTTGCACGTGTGGCAAAAATAGTAAATCTTTCGTCAGTACAGGCACAATCAACAGGGAGATCTATCAGAAAGAGTGTCTGCAGAAGCGATTGCTACCCTTCATCAAAAGTCACAAAGAAAAACCTTTGTTCTGGCCCGATTTGGCATCATGCCACTATGCTAAAACTGTGATGGAGTGGTACCAAGCAAATCAAGTGAACATTGTACTAAAAACCTCAAACCCACCAAATTGCCCAGAGCTACGACCAATCGAGAGATATTGGGCTCTGATGAAGCGGAAGCTTTTTGGAAAGAAGGAAGGAATCAAAGGCATCAAAAACTTCCAGCAAATTTGGACAAAGATTCTACGATTTCTGAAGAGTCTCTACAAACCCTAATGGACGGAGTTAAGCGCAAAGTTCGAAAATTTTATGCAAATACCGAATAACTATGTTTTGTCTTCACGAATTGTTAAAACACATCCCATAAATCTGAAATAAACAAGTACGACGGAAATATAATGCGAAATATATGTTTTATTCATGTTTTGAGGTGTCCGGATTATTGCGGATACAGACTTTACCTGCAAAAAAAATTCTACGTCCTTGCGAGCTGCCTTCCGGCAGTTAACCGAAACATTGGCCATGGCGGACAAAAACCTGCGTGTAGGCATGTTTTTGAATTCTTTCTTCGTTTTATTTATCAACTCCTCCTCAGTTTTCGCGACAAAATTGTAGTAGTAGATCTTACGTTTCAGGTTGGCCCAGAAATTCTGGATGGGACATCGATATTCAACCGCTCCATCTCCTCCAACGATCGCTTCGAGTAGTGGGCCGACGCCAGACCCGGCCAGAACACCCTTATGGTATTTTTTGATGAACTATGCAACTCCCGACAGGGATTTCGTACTATAAATTTCCCCGTTCACGGCCAGTCCGGAGCGAAAGGAGAGTGGCTTTGACATCCCCTTCTCGCTGATTGGCAGCCTCAGCAGCACCTTCTTGGGGAACTTGGTGTATGAAATGAACTTCACCTCGGAGCTCACTTCCTTCGTGGGGGAAGTAAAATACGAAGTGCTTTGCCAGTCGTCGCCATCCAGGGGGAGATAGGTCTCGTCGTCCATAACCAACGCCACATCGCGTTTCGACGGGAAAATCGAGCTGACCATCTTATTCATTATGCTTTGGAGCTTCCTGTCGCTTTCCGGACTTTTTTCGATGCTCTGATTGTTGTCTAATAGTGCCAAGATGTTGTAGATGCCGGAACGGGAGTATCTGGCGTCCACAAAGTGCCGCACGATGTCCGTTTTCGACGCGGCTGAGTGCCGTTCTTTGAACGCGCACACTTCTGAACGGAGTTGCTTCACTGTGTTTGCCATCACGGTTAGAGTTCGACTGATAGAGCTGTCAACTTTTGTTTGCTGACTCATCGGTTACTATGATTGATGCTGCATGGGTAGTTTCGTCAGTGCGAGTGAAGGTAAACCCATGAAAAGTCGGCAATTTAACTTTATTATAGTGAAATCGATTTTGCTGAATTATGTCTAGATTTTTTTTTTGCTGACATTATCTTAGTGACTGAAATTTAACGTAGGCTTAACAGGCTTTAGTAATTTTCTTAATGGTATTTTAAAATGCGTAAGTTTAAGCTCAACCTATTGAGGTTACTTGAAAAATCGACTACCCTCGACTTGTAGACTAGAAACTTTCCAGAATCTTGGTTTTCATTAGCTTTTCCTAGTTTTTGTGGTACTTCAGCTCTGGGACAAGTAGCTTCCATAACCAGAGTTACAAATATAATCTTAAATGTTCAAAGCGAAGGACAGTCAATCCAACCCAATTCTAAGCACAATTTTACACACAAAGAAAATTTTCCCGAACGCATCGTTATTCGCGTTGGTTGCCTAAAGCACATACTTTTTTTTCTTATTTTTCAAATTTCCCACTCCACGATGCTAAATTCGACCCCCAGAACCCGGAAGCTCACAGCAAGACGTGAGATCGGAGAGTCGGAGGAGGAAATCTCCTCGAATTTCCGGCTGTCCCCTCAGTATCATGTCCATTTTTTTTTTCTTGCCTTGTTCTTTTGAGCTTGAGCTGGAAAGTCATATGACCCTGACCCACCGCCGGATCTCGAAGGAAAAACAACTCGACGACGACGACGACGGAAGGAGAGAAATCCTGAAGCGTTCGTTTGTTTGTGCATATATTTGCCTTCTTAAAGGACGACGACGCTTGGAAACATGACTCCCTCTGAGTGGGATTGGAGGACGGTCAATGTTGGGGAAAGAAGCTCGGACCAATCTGGGACACCTGTTTCGTTTGCTTTCGTTATTAAATTTGTGTCAACCGTTGGAAGAAGCTGGATGGGTGTCTTGTCGGATGGGCGTTGAAAGTTGGTTTGATAATTTCAAGGGATTTCCGAAAAGAAACCATTAATTTGCACGTCAAAGATAAACCATTCCGGTTTAACGAACCGCACGGGTTTTCCTAAAATAATCAATCAACGCGAGTCCATTAGTAGCGGAACAGCGAGTAACTCTCCACGAAAGTGGTCCATTAAGAGTTATTCGGACATGTTACCATTTCTAAACAAATAAATCCTCCCAGCTACAAATCCTCCAGCACAGCAAAACGAAGTGATGTGCAAACTGCAACAGTGGTATGAATTCAGCCAGCCAACCAACCAGCCGTCGCCACTGGAGCAAATGGAAATCAAAAACCACTTCTGTAGGGAAGGATTCTTTTTCATTCACTGGACTTTGGATAAAAACCCGTACCGGAGTTCTCCGTGTTTGTTTCCCCATCATCGTCAATGGGGTTGTTCAAGCTCGGGTTGTTTTTGCCTTTCCACTCACCCATATGAGGTTGGGTTTTGGCTTTCGGTCAGTGGGATCCCTTTCTGACATCGAGGAAACAAAGAAGCTTCCGACTGCGAATCTGGAGTCACGTTTCTGCTGGGCTTGGAATGTGACGTGATGTGCAGAATTTCATCCGAATCAAAGCAAAATTGAAGCGAGCAAAAGTGTGGATTTTTTCACTTACTGTTGCTTTCAGTTAATCAAACGGAACTCACACGTCATAACCCGAACGTAAGCACCTTGCTCGAATTAATCGATAAATCTTTTTAACCCCTTTTCCGGGGAAGGCCAACTAATCCAAAACATTCAAAGCCAGCCGAAGATTATCCACATTGTTATCGGAAACATCAAATGCCAACCGCAAATCCCCACCCAGGCGCAGAGGTGTTTGTCACCTGTCTCGATGGCGTCACGTACCGCTGAGTCACCCTGACTGGCAGAAATCAAACTCCAAGCTGAGGAGCCGCCGCCGCAACTTGCTGAACGTTATTAAATTTTTCAAACCACCACAGTCCTGGATCCGGTCGCTCCGACGAACATGAGCTAACATAATTTCCTGCCAGCAATGAGTGACTGATAGCAGAATTGAGGTATAAATTATGTCAAATAACATGGTCGTCTCGTCGGTTTCTCTGCTATCAGAATTACTGGATATTCGTTTTTTTTTATCATCAAACGATGAAGTGGAGAAACGAACGGTGCTGTTGAGGGGGACTAAGCTTACATGCAGGAATTTTTATATTGATAGGAAGAATGCATGCTCCAGTTTTGCAGGCACTATAACCTATTGACGTGGGGAGCAGTTGAGGCTGGCTTCAAGGATGAAATTTGCAATAATTTCAACATAGAAGAGTGGTTGAGCAGAAATTCTACATTTCATTGAACATTTGCTAGGGAAAATTGAAGTTCATCGATAATCTGAACTCGGAAACGATTACTGGATTAGATATGCGGATGTGGAAAAATATCTCGTCCATTCATTACGACAGACATTGATCAAACAGCACAATTTTTTGGCCTGATCTTGCTTCCTGCTATTAGTCTAAATATGCACTAGAGTGCTAGAAAAGGAACAATGCCCGAGCAAAGGATTATACCAAATTGATAACAAGTTCTGATACCAGGTTATCACTTTTTGATCACTGAATATGTTATCATTGAGGCTGAATAAAAGCCAAAATAACAGAATGAATAACAATAAAATACTCGTTGAATAGCATAATAATAACTTATATTGTTATCAATGAAATCAACTTGATAACAAATTCTGTATTCTAAGCCAATTTATTGAAATAGTATCAAATTATGTTATCAATTTGAAATCAAATTCTCATGCTAATAACTAAAATAAATATTTTGATTAAGAGCAAAATTTCTTGTTCAAATATGCTGGAAATATTTATAGTTTTACAATTCAACTTATAGCGTTCATAAAAAATAGTGTGTTCAAAATGATAACATATGATAACAAAATTTTCCAATGGTGATAACTAAATTTGTTTCCTTTGCTAGGGTGTCGTATTTGTACCAAAGAAGATGAATCCACCAAACTGCCCAGAGATTCACTCTATCGAAAAATGTTGGGCTTCGACGATGGCGAAGTTAAGAAAACACATGAAACCAGCGGATAGTGTTGAAAAATTTAAGAAAGATTGTGAAAATGGTAAGAGAAGAAAAGTTAGAGAACTCGTCTACCCTACGAAAAATCAAGCAAATTCGAATGAAGTTGGAGAGACTCTATTATTATTCACTATGTTCGAGAATAAAATAATAAAAAATCAAAGCATGGTCTATTTTATTTGAGAACGAAAGTTTATTCATAATTTTCGGAACATTCTATACCCAAGTAACATTGCCAAAACCATCCACCTTTATTAAGTTCTATTAAAGTTTTTTGAACGCCACTAGAAATTTGGTTTTATTATAGCAGTAAGAGGTGCCAATAGGTTTCAAATTTTAGTCAGGTCTATAAGAACCCTCACAGCTTGTTTACAACGAACTTAAAACCTTGTCTTCTAAAGTTCCTATCAAAGGTTTTATTTTGCTTTTATGAACTCGAAAAATGCTGTTTTGAAATGCCGTCTTAGGACTCATTCAAATTATCTTATTATGGTCAGTTGAAAAAGCATTTTAAAACCTTTTTGCTTCCTGTTATTGCATTAAACGGCAAATTGGCATTGACGAAAGTCAGCAAATGACCAAATGGTTTTATAGTAGCCATTGTGAAGATAAATTGGCTTTTTGGCAAAACTGTGATTTTTCCAATCGCCATATTGAATACATGAAATAATTGAAATGTGGAAAAATATATACAGCAAATTTTAAATGTAATACAAATGAACCGTAGATCATAGACCAATTTTAGCATTATTTTAGATAACCTTTTGGAATTCCATAAATTTTCAGGAAATTCATGATTAATTTATCGAATATATTTGTATCCATTTTTTATTTTGTGATGTGAACTCGAATAATTTTCGAGGCGCATTTATTTTCGGCTCTTATCTTGCCAATATTCACCATAAAATTAAATGCGCATATTATTTGGAGCATAGAACGCTATAAAAAGACCCAATTTATTTTGGATGTTTTGTTTTCAAAGAAAATTTTCTACAACACTAGAACTTTTTTCTTAGATATGATTTACTGTTAAATGAATCAGAACAGCAGAGAATCGAACCGAGCAGAACAAAAACTAACCAAGATACCACAATGTAGTTTGACAGCTGTGGCCATTTGACCCTATTCTGGTTTGGATGGCAGCCAATAGGTTTTATGAAGGTTCTCAAGTGTTCATAACATCTTTCACTAGAACATTTTCTAAATCTTTAGGGTCTTGTAAAGGTTTTATTAAATTGTTTTCACAACCGTCTACAAAGTGGGCCACTTTGTACACATTTCGGCTTCAAAGATGCATAGAGGAGGTGTTGGTGGACAAAACAGTTTTGAATGTAGTTTTATAAACTAAGCCGGAAGGAGTGCTATACGGCTGGAATAAAACTAAAATTGTTACTTGGGTAGGTCTCGTGTAAACTTCATAATTTCTAAGTGTGTATCTGAGGGTAAAATTTGCAACTGTTGTCTCTCATAATGCTCTTTGGTTTGTTTTCGAAGGTTAACCGATCAAATGGCAGTAGAAATTCATATTCGTTCGCTTTTCTCACCACAGTCTTGCAGAGAGAAAAACTTAAACATTTTTTTCGAAAATTGGAATGGTCTCACCAAATTCTGCTTTTCGTTGAAATTCTTCTTTAATACATATTAATCAACTGTTTTTCATGTACATTTAACCCTATTATTTTGAAATAAACAATCAGTTTTTTTTAAATGAGCAATTTTTTTGCTATCCGAAATTTAACGTGGACAGGCCTTATAACTAACTTCAGGGATTCACCTTTTAAGTAACAATCATTCGAATTGAAAAATTGGTTGGGAATTTATTTTTTTTCCGAAGGAAGGCGTGACCAGGATTTTTTCGCCTCAGAAAAACCACCGACGTCGACTGGGATTGAACCCAGACCCACTGGGGTGCCAGTAGCAGTCACGCTTACCACTACACCGCCGACGCCGGCAGTTGGAAAATATTGTTTGGGAAATATTGTTTACTGAAGGTTTACATAGTTGATACATATTTTTAGTATTTTCTGGCCGAATAGTATGAATCTTTATAAATATTATATTCTCTTACATATAAATCTATATAAAATCTGGACCATCAAGGCACTCGATTGTAGCGAATTTGATGGAGTTGCTAACAGTTGATGGATGGATGGCAAGTCCTTACATCATACTTGATAATTCGGGCGTAAATCAAGTTATAAAGATTGGACTCGGAAAAAATGCGACACTTTGTTTTGAGTGTAACTTTTTATCGCGTGGGTAAAATGAAATTTTGGGTAATACTAGATTAGAGTGTTATGTTTATGTGTGCAAAATTTTATCGCGATCTGTCAAGTAGTTTTCAAGATGCATTCGAAACAAGAAGAGCTACGCCAGCAAATCTTGGGCGCGGTGATCGATAATCCTGGTCAGTCGCACAGATGGATCGGCAAAAGGCTTGGAATCCACCATCAGGGTGCGAAAAATTCAAATTCAATAAGCAGAATCCCGTGAATTTATCCAACATCCATCTCGTCATTCACCGATTCGGTGCAAAACTGAATTTCAGAAGAGCCAAAATTCGGTGATAGCAAGAACACATTCAGTCAGAATGTTTGCGATTATTGTGTTTTGTGATGCTCTCCTCTTTTTGTTTTGACTGATTGAACCGGAGATCTGTATAGAAAAATGTGTCGGTAGCATCCTGTGTGAATGAAGACATTCGGTGCGGGTCACCTTATTGGAGGGGACCGAATGCTTGTGTTCGTTCGTTCATTGCTTTTTCCTTTATTAGTAATTCGTGTGTTCAGCATAGACCAAAGAATTGAATGCTGTTGTTTCTCGCACTCATTTCGGGCAGTCAATTTTTTCACACACTGTCCACCATTCCTCCGTGTCTCGCGTTGTGAAGATGTTCCAGGAGACGAAGACCACCGAGCGTCGCGCTGGAAGCCGCCAAAAACCGAAAACGGAATACCCAGAGAAGGCGCGGAAGATCAGGCAGTACTTTAAGAATAACCCGAACCATTCCACCCGAGACGTGGCCAAAAAGGTCAATTCGTCGAAGTGGTTCGTCCAGCGTCCTACGTGTTTTTAAGGTCAGTTGTACCGTGTTAAGGTTAAGTTGTACCGTGAGTGGCTGGTTAAGCCAGGCTGTCTCGTCATGGACGACGAGACATATATCAAGGCCGACACCAAACAAATCCCCGGCCTCGAGTTGTTTGTCGGTACGTCCCGCATGGAGGTTCGAGAAAAGTTCCGGAAGAGAAAGACGGACAAATTCGCGAAGAAGTACCTGTTGTGGCAGGCGATCTGCGAGTGCGGACGGTACAGCAAGCCGTTCGTTACAACCGGCACCATAAACGGGCAGATTTATCGAGAGGAATGCTTGCAGAACCGTTTGCCGCCCTTCCTCCGCTCTCACCGTGGTCCCACGCTGTTCTGGCCGGATCTCGCTATGTGCCATTTCGCCAAACCTGTAATGGATTGGTACAAAGCGAAGGGCGTTAATGTCGTCCCAAAGGAGGCGAACCGGCAAATACACCAGAACTTCGTCCGATCAAAAAGTTTTGGGCGATAATGAAGAAGAAGTTGAAGAAAAGCGGAACATTCAAAACCGATGAAGCTTTGAAGAAAAACTGGGAGAAATTGTGTAAGGAAGATGGACAAAGCCACGCCCAAGATCTCATGAGCAGTGTTAGGAGAAATGTACGAGCATTCAGCTTGTGGGAGGAAATTCAATATATAAATTATGCCAAAACATAGCTAATATATAGTTATTTAATCCCTGAAAATTTCAGAAATATTCGATTTAAAATGAATTTTTGGTGATCAGTTTTGTGTGTCTCATTTTTTCCGAGTCCAGTCTTTAATGGCTTTGAAGATTTCTCACTCTACTCATTTTTGTTCCACACTTATTTATTTTATCTACAAAGTTTCAGTCAGAATTTCATCATCAGCGGCCAACAAGAGAATCAACTTTTCAGAGTCCAGTCATTGAAATTCCATATAGGTTTTAACACAAAGGTTGGAGGAGCAGAATAGTCATATAGCGTGCATTATATATGATGCCATTATTATAATATACGATAGTTTTATTATTCTATAACATATATGACATTGGGTTGGAAGAAGGCATTAGGATCATTCTGAAATTGGATGATGGAGTGATATAACAACCAGAATCAGGAGCGAATGAACAGTATAATTTTCTTTCTCCTGCTAATTCGATTGTTGTGTTGTGTATTCTACTCCAACAATTTCAGTGAGAGTGACGCACCCCCCTTAGCAAGCCATCAGGTAGAAAGCTAAATAAGTATTGCGAATTGGGTTATTCGATTTGTTGAATCGTAATCGTATCGCTCTAAGGAGATTCGTATGACCCCGCGATCATATGATACATATGATTCATTGCGCCAAAATGTTGTTTAAAAAATAGAAACATGATTGATACCTATAGTTGTAAAACTCATTAGTCCATCGGAATGCTTCCCCAACACCAGCAAACACAATGTACTAAACTGCCAAAAAGTTTAAAAAAATCCATCATTTTTCATCAATTCCGAAGTGCGACTCGGCACCGCCCCGAATCCGCCATTTATCAGCACTTAATCGCACTTCACCTTTCGCTCGGGACGACCGTCATTCTCACTCACACAAAGTTGTTGCCGTTTCTTTCCGAAAAATCAACCGGGATAGCTGGCTGCCGTGCTCCAGAGAACTATTCTGTCAAGTGCTTCTTTTCAGAGGAAATTTCCCCTTTAGAGCACTGTTTGAAGTACACCGTCTTCCGGGTTTTCCCAGCTCAAGAAGCAGCAAGAAAATACACATAAAATTGATCCAACTTTCGCTCTTCCGAGTAACTGCATTCCCCCTTTTTTCCGAAGAAAACACACTCACATAATCCCATCTCGCATCGCAGTGCCAGAAATCCGAAAAAGATTTATTCGATTACGAATAAATCTTCATCGGCAATCGATTTAGCACTTGGTTATTCGCATTTTATTTTTCCGTACTTTCCTCCACACTGACTGGTCCAAGGAGCCCTTGAAAATGAAGTGGGTGACTCAAGCCTTCCTCCCTCCCTCCCCTTGGCCCAGTTTTCGATTTCTTTTCCGAGCCAGCGAATGAAGATATTTCCAACCGGATGATTCGAATGTTCGCTTTAATGATGGCCCCGAACGGCAGATGGATGGGCGTTTGTGTTGGAGTTGGAATTTGACACCTTGTTTTCGTTGTATTTACCGGGAGAGTACGGGGAGTGCGGGAACTTCGGCGAGAAAGTTGAAAATTTGAATTAATCAACGTTTGAAGGGCAACACAAAATCCTTAATTTAAAGTTGTACTCGACGATATGAGGAATATTTCTTGTGAATAAGGGGAAGGGGTTGTTAAACGGGAAATTTATGGCAGTGCTAATAGAATGTCGGTTTCGTTTGGATCCTACAAACTTGTTTAAAAAAGATGTCACTGATGATAATTATAATAATTATAGACTTCATTATCCATTTAATTATCCAATGCTATAAAAAGCACAAAAATGCCACATTTATCATTTATCCTTGTGAATAACGAAGACCACAGTATCAGCAAATTAGAACCGGTCGATCCAAAGACCTATAAATGAAGGAAATTCAAAAGATTTTCGTTTTTCGAGAGAGCGATGTTCATCACCCTTATGGGAATCAGTCATTTCGATTTTTCGAATCAGTCTCTTGATTTTTTTTGACAGTTAAAAGTCTCCCGTCGCTTCTTCGAAAGGCAGGGAGCCGAAAAAGAGAGGAAAATAACCAACTAATACAATTTGAAAAACAGGACTACACAACTTGAGACCGGAACAGCTCTATGTCAAATGAAGCCAATTTCCAGCTCGTCACTTTGATGTCGACTGTCGGTGTCATGAAAAAAAATAACTGAATCAGAATTGGCATTTTTAACCGGTCAGTGGAGAAAAAAATGTGCCATGAATTCAATCCCTTTTTTTTTTCTTCAGAACAGGACAGTGCATGAAAACATAAGCTGGGAAATTCTAGAGATCATTAAGACATCACTCATGAAATCCGATTTGTCGATGTTTTTGTTTTGAAAGGTCGGAAAATTGTAAAAAATCATAAGAACTTTAAGTATTTTTTTCTTAAATGCGTATTTTTTAAAATTTAGGAACCTATTAGAAACAACTTGGCGATGCTGTTGAGTTCTTGTAAAAGCATAATTCGAATCGATCTCCCAAATTTGCCACCGCCTATCACCAAAAAGACGCAAAGGAGTTCGTGGGGCAGTACCAAGCGGGATTTATGAGTGCCCGCGCTACAACGGATCAGATATTTGCGATTCGGTAAGTGCACACATACACCATCTGTTTATGGATTTCAAATCAGCTTATGATACAATCTATCGAGACCAGCTATTATAGATTATGCACGAATATGTATTTCCGAAAAAAAAAACCTGACGCGGTTGGACAATGCAACGATGGATCGAGTGATGTGTATCAGGGACATTCTCAAGTCCCTTCGAATCTCGGAGAGGGTTACGGCAAGGTGATGGATTGTCGTGTTTGTTGTTTAACAATGCACTGGAGGGATCTTCAGGAAGTCTGTCCAACTTTTGGGCTACGCCGACAACGTTCGTTGATATCGTAGCACGTAACTTTGAGACGATGGCGGGAACGTAAATCAGACTTAAGGTAGTAGACGAATTCGGGCGCATTGGTGACCGCCGATTACGACACCAGCAGAGAGGTACGAAAGCGCATTACGGCTGGCAATCGTGCCTAATTTGGACTCCGAAGGACGCTAAGATCGAACAAAGTTCTTTGAGCTATATCGTTGACCATCTACAAGACATTAATTAGACCGGTAGTTCTCTACGGCCACGAAACATGGACATTGCTAGTGAAGAACCAACGCGCCCTTGGTGTCTTTGAACAGAAGGTGCTGCGTACGATCTACGGTGGAGTGCGGCTGGAAGACGGAACGTGGAGGAGGCGAATGAACCACGAATTGCACCAGTTTCTGGGAGAACCTCCCATCGTACACATCGCTAAAATCGGTCTACTACGATAAGCTGGGCATGTCGTAAGAATATCGGACTACAGCCCTGTTAAAATGGTTCTCGAAATCGAACCGACGGGTACAAGAAGAAAAGGCGCACAACGAGCAAGCTGGATCGATCAAGCAGAAGGCGACCTGCGGACTCTCCGCAGACAGCAAGGCTGTCAGAAACAAGTTCTGTGTACAGCAGAGGCCACACCACCCTTGATCTCTGATTTGTAAGGTATGTAAAGGTATTGGGTTTGATAACCATTGTAAACTATCAATCAGGATGCTTTAAAATCTAGAGGGCGTTGTTCGGTTTAAATAAATAAGCCAGAATGTTCCTCGTTACTACACCGGTTTAGGTTACTATGGCAAACGTCTGGAACTATGACGCGAAAATCTGAATTCCGTTTCTCGCGTCCTGAAAAGAGATGTTCAATTCCACAAAAAATAGTAAATACTCTATGGAAGCTCCTGAGCCCCCTATCACTTTGGTCAGTGAGCAAACTTCGAAATTCAGTCGTCCCAGTCCTGTGTTTATGTTTGATGTAGGTGGATTCTATCCTGAATTATCACCCAAGTACACTCGGTATTAGAATTTTATCCACTCTGATGACGTTCCATCTAGTAGGTCAAGTGATCTCATCGATAACTGTACTCCATATCCTAGTTCTATGAAAAACTTTCTTCAAGTTTCTTCGATTGCACTTCATTCACACTTGGGAAGCACAACACTTCGTGCTATAGAAGACCATCCCCTTCCCATCATTGCCCTAGCCACGCAAGTGACTCCCCAGTGTAAAAACCTGAACGAAATCACGGAGAGTAACAAAACCTTCACGGCCATTGAGACTCAATGCGGGTTCGAGATGGCCACAATAGTCATACGGCTGCGAAAGGGACCACTCGGGACCCAAGTGGCCACGAAACGACCCTAAAAGTGGATAAGGTCAAAGTGGAATGGTCAGTCGGTCTGCACACTAAATGTGCACCAGTCGCCGAAGGCAGAAACACAATTTGAACGAAGTCAACAAAAGGCGCTGAATTGAGGAATTTTTGAAAACTTCGCAAGTACAAACCAGAAACAAGATATAACCTCGTCAACGGGCTCAATAAACTTCCGGAGTCACGTGAACGATCAACGTAAGAAGTCGGGGCTGCCTTCCACTATGTTCTACAATGATCGAGAGTAGACTAAAGGGTGTTTCGATCAAAATTATGTCGATTTAAACTTGACGCATTTCCTTTAATCGTGCATTAAAATTTTTTGCTCACCCCTCATTTTGAAGATGTGTGCGAGTAGCATCAAGCCTCTATTTTGATTTTGAGATTAGAACTTCAGTTATCAAAATGTCGTCGAAGGAAGAGTAGCAACGCATCAAAATTTTGCACGTGCATGGCGAAACTCCAAACTGCTCGCACGCTAAGTTGGCGGAATTGTTGAATGTGGCTAAATCAACTGTTACCAACGTATTAAAAGTGTTCGGTGAACGTTTGTCGACAGCCAGGAAATCTGGATCGGGGGGGAATCGAAATCCAGAGGCCACAGCGACGACAAAAAGATTTGCCGCGGACCCAACCTCTCCGTCCGAAATGTCACAAAGAAGCTGGACTGTCGACTTACAAGAAAGTGGTGACTCCAAATCACGACGATAAACAAAACACGTCGGCCAAAGCACGATCGCGAAAGTTGTACACGACGATGCTGAAGAAGTTTGATTGCGTGGTACAGGACGATGAAACTTACGTCAAGGCAGACTTTAAACAGCTTCCTGGACAGGAGTTTTATACGGCAACAGGACGCTGAAAGGTGGCAGATATTTTCAAGCACATTAAACTGTTAAAGTTCGCGAAGAAATATCTGGTGTGGCAGGCCATCTGTACATGTGGCTTGAAGAGCAACGTTTACATTGCGGCCGGAACCACCAACCCGGAAATTTGTCTGAGCGAATGCCTACAAAAACGTCTACTGCCTTACCTGAAGCGACACAATTGTTCCGTTCTATTTTGGCCGGATTTGGCATCTTGCCATTAGGAAAAAAGGCCATGGAGTGGTATGTTGCCAACAACGTTCAAGTGGTGCTCAAGGACAAGAACCCCGCCAACACGCCCGAGCTCCGCTCAATCGAACAATATTGGGCCATCGTCAAGCGGAACCTTAAGAAGACTCAATCAGCTGTTGTGAACGAGAAACAGTTCAAGGCAAACTGGCGTTCTGCGGGGAATAAAGTGGACAAGCAGACTGTACACAATCTTATGGCAGGTGTTAAACGAAAGACCCGACAGTTTGCATTCGGTAAAAAGGAAGCTTAGCTGAATTTTTCTCCTGTATTCTGTATTAACTGGACTTGAAAAAGAAAAGAATTTGACTTAATAATAAATACTTTGATCGACTCACACACATTACTGTTTGACCAAATTTTGATCGGAACACCCTTTAATATACCGATCAGTTTAGATCACAATTTTGTGGTGTTTTTGTCAACTAAAATTCAACCGATGAACAGATCCTGATTGAAGGCGCGGAATACTGGTAGGAACTTGTGAGGACCGAAAGTTGGTCGCACCCTCCTTCGAGGTTGTCAGCCTTACGGCAGCCTATTGAGCAATTAAGTCACCTTAAATGCAACATAAATGCCACTTTTGGCCCAATATATGGCTGCTTTACTGCAATACTATGATAATGCTTCATCAATTCTATTTTGCATTCAAAATGATTTTTACAGGCTACAAAAATTTAAATAGCATTTAAAATCCAACTTTACAGCATTCAAGATGCTGATACAATGCTAATATAATGCTTGTAGAATCTGAAATGCATATTTAGGGTTGATTAACTGCATATGCTAATGCTTATTGGTTACCTGGGTAGTGTTAATCGCAGGGTCTAACTGCCCTCTATTATCATAATTATAACTTTCAGTAATTGTAATCTATCGATCTGAACCTGAAAAAATACACATTATGTTCTACACCGTGTCCAATATATTCTCACACAAAATAAAACCCTTTTTATTTCAAATCGATAATCCAGATATTATCGATAACTTTACCCATTATATTGCAATATACTGATCAACTACAGCACATGTTTTGGAATAACACCGCCTTTAACCTTCTTGACCAGCTCCAGACGTTTTTCGCAACCGTCACAGGCATTTTGTCCCAAATTCGTTTGATTACGGTTTTCAATTGGTTCATATTAAACGCCCTGTGGTCTTTTACCTTCACCAGCATGCATGGCCATGCAAAATAATCCAAGGGATTCAGATCTGGTGAACTGGGAGGCCCTTCATTCCTGGCCAAAAAGTCGGTCAAATTTTCTCGGCACCAGCCCTGAACGAGATTTGCAGTATGCGAGGGCGCTCCGTCCCACAGTGCACAGTGGGGAAAATGGGACCCAAAATCACAACTAATTAGAGGCCGCTGGATAAGTGCCCTGTAAAACAGCTTATCTTATGTAAAAAAATGCGAGGAATCGAATGACGATGGGTTCATCTTGGGCAGGCCCCGGGAAGTGGCTCATTTTGCCCCGATTTTCCCCTTATTTCGGAAGAAAAATTGAATAATCACACATTTATCATATAAGCTCTGATAATATTGCATCCATTTGTGCTGTACTATTGTGGAAATGTCTGGAGTATCCAATGGAGGTAATATTGTCTTGTAGAAACGTCAGGAACTGTCCATTTTGCCTGATATTCCCAACATGCTGAAAGTACTAGAAATGCCATGTGGTTTTGGAAATTTGGGCGAATTAGAATGTATAAAAATGCAATACACTATTGTGGAACTGTCCGGGGAACTGAATGGAGAGTATGTCGTCTTGTGTAAACATCAGTTATTGACCATTTTGCCCGCTTTTCCCTACATACTGGAAGAATCCATAGATAAAATGCGATTTTTGGAATAGCTGCGCATTAGAATCAAATCAAATGCACTGCAATATTATGAAAATGTCTGGAAAATCGAATAAAGTGGATGTTGACTCATGCAGACTTAATTTTGAAAAAAATATTGAATAATCCTACATTTATCAAATTTTCACTAATAATATTGAACCCATTTGTGATCTACTATTGAGCGAATGTCTGGAGAATCCAATGAAGGCAATATCGTCTTGTGAAAACCTCAGCAACTGTCCATTTTGCCCGATATTCCTCATATATTGAAAATACTAGATATGTCATGTGGTTTTCGAAATTTCCGCGAATTAGAATGTATAAAAATGCAATGCACTATTGTGAAACTGTCTGGGGAATTGAATGGAGAAGATTTTCACTTGTTTAGACATCAGATATTGTCCATTTTATCCGCTTTTCCCTGCATACTGGAAGAATCAGTATATATAATGCGGTTTGTTTAAATTGCCGTGCGCTACAATAAAATCAAATGCACGGCAATATTATGAAAAATGTCTGGGAATTTGCACAGGGTAATTTTCTCAGAGAGCCTCCTTGAAGACGAATACAAGCGAATGTCACGCGTAACACTTAAAAATGGCATATCAGTTTTTACAAACAAAACTTGTAACTGTTGTAGCACGCTACATGCTGTTCATTCACGACTGAAGCGTCTGGCCCTTGTGCACTGCTATAGTTCGGAGCTATTTTGCTGGTGTACATTAGGGCGTCCCTAAAAAATCAGTTTTTTTATTCCAACTTTTTAGTTTCAATTCTTAGGCAAAAAAAATCTTGGGGCAAAGTGTAGAGAAAAATATGATAAAAGTTTTTGCTGAACTAAGTGTATAAGTATATTTTATTGTTTAAAAGTTAGGGATTTTTTGACTAAAAAAAAGGCCGATTTTAAGCAGTCCCCGCTTGTGTGCCCCAGAAGTACCCGGGCTCATTAATATAGCATTATGTTTCTTGATACCCATTAAAACAAGAATTTGATGATTTTTTGGCCAATTTTCGCCTAAACAATCATAAGGGCGAAAAGTAATAACGCATTTTTTTAGCTAAAACTACTCGTAACTTTTGAATCACAAGCAGTATTAAAAAACTTTTTTCAGCAAAAATGTGCGCTATAACGGTTTCTATATTTTGATTGAGGATCACTTAATCCTAAAATGAGAAACAAAAAAGTTTTAATGAAAAAACTCGTTTTTAAGAGACACCCTGATATAAAGCAGAAAAATAGCTCTATCATGGTCGAATGAAGAGATAGACAAAGCGTGTCTGAAACAAAGTTGCTTGTAATTACATTCCCTACAAACTTGCTTTTGATATCACCCTTCTATTGTGTTTCCTTCAAAAGTTAGCAAAAGTTATGTTTCCTGCAAAATTTCTCAGTGTGTCATTGGTCGTCTTTTGACATAATCATATTAGTTCCAAATCATGCGGCAGAGATGGCGCTGCAGTCTATCTTTTCTAAATTAGGCGCTAGAGATTTGCCGTCTTCGGCAAAGTTTCCCAGTATGTCATTCATCGTCTTTTGACACTATCATATATGTTCCGAATCATTCTGCAGAGATGGCGCTGCAGTCTTTCTTTTCTAAATTAAACACTAGAGAGTTGCCGTCTTCGGTCTTTCTTCAAATAAGGTAAAAAAAACAAAAAAAAATATACTAAATTGAATTGTTGTCAAAATTTCAAATACTAGCCTACTCTCCAGCTTTGGATTGTTCAGCCATATAAACGCCAACTAGCAGTTGTGTGCCCAACAAAAATAAACACCCCGACAGGGTACCCGGGTACCCACCAAATTCAAATGGTTGTCACTCTGGCAAATATGGGCCGATTTTTGTTTGTCACAAAAAATAGTCAATCATCCTACTTTTCACGAATTTTGATACCCATATCGTCAGGGTTTACTTCAGAAAATGTTTTTGACTACTCCAGGCCTCACGGGAACCTGTTTCGGAATGACCGGTTCAGGGACAAACGGTCACTCCAAGGCCTACTTGTCTGGTGAACTCAGGATTATAAGCAACAAACGCTTGAAAAAATTTGAAGCAGTTCGATACACATATTGTTATGGTTCCATTGAAAAATGCTTATGACCAGCCACGGACCGTCAGGAACCTCCTCCGGACTGGCCACTTGAAGTATCATACATCCGATGGACCCAAAACAAGAAAAGTCAATCTGCTGAAGAAATTTTAAGAAGTTTGACCCATATTGCTGGATTTCTACCAAAATCCACGATCAGTATCATTACATCAGTACATATAATAAACAACAATTTTTCTTGTTCTAAAAAGTATTGTTCAGAGGCTTAATTGGGATATGTACAATCAACACCAACAATTAAATTTTTTTCACGTATATTGTGACTTGACTATTTTCACGTTGTTTTTTTAAATAACGCGGTTTTCATACGTCGCTTTTGAAATAACGGACCGCGTAGTAAAATATCGTTTCCAAATGAAGCTTTAGAGAGTTGCCGTTCTCAGTAAAGTCGTTGAGAATGTAAAATATAGTCACTTGACATTATCAGATTAGTTCCAAATTGCGCCGCCATCTAAATTGCCAAATCGAGCTCTAGGAAGGTGCTGTCTTTAGCAAAGATGTTAATTGTATATAATTCAAAATAATCACGTTAGATCCAGATCGTACCTCACAGATGGCGCTGCCATTTTTGCGGCATAAATTAGAACTAATATGACAGTGTCAAAAGACGACGAATGACATACTGAGAAACTTTGCAGAAGACGACAAATCTCTAGCGCTTAATTTAGAAAAGATAGACTGCAGCGCCATCTCTTCGGCATGATTTGGAACTAATATGGTTATGTCAAAAGACGACCAATGACACACTGAGAAATTTTGCCGAAGACAAAAACTCTCTATAACTACTCTGGACTGCTTTGCTCACACATTGAATTAACAACCTCTATCCATTTGTAGCAGATTCCCGGTGGCCAATGTTACTGGAACCATGTTTTTCTACCACCAATATATTGTTATGACCATATCCTTTCAATATGAATATGAAATATAATTTTTATTTCCTTGACTTTTTTTACGTTGTTTTTTGAAATAACGCGGTTTTTTTTACGTCGTCTTTCGATATAACGCGGTTTTTTTTACGCGGTACCATTACCATCGTAAAAAAAAAACTTCAGTGTACAATCAAAGAACAACTTCAACATTCAGCGGTTGCTATGGTCAAGAGAATACTGTCATTTCAAAATTCAAATTCACGAAGATAATAGGTCTGTCCGTTAAGGTTGCCTTCATTTTCAGTTCATTGAGAGCAGAAGATTTGATTTTTACCGCCACTGTTCGAAACTGATAAAAAAAACCACACTTGTCGTTTTGATTTGATAAAGAATTTGAAATTCTAATTCTAAATGACTTGAAAAAAACAACTCTTTTGAAACCATGAGCGAGATGCTCTTCTTTTTTCCGTACGGTTAGACTTGACGTTAAATGAATGAACTTAAATGACTTGGCGGGCAAGAAATTGACTGCATCGAGAACTAGACTAGCGTGAATCGGATATCAGTCTCATAGGGATAGGAAATCAAGCAACAATAAGACTGAACATTCATTTTCTAAACTTTTGAGTGGAAAAAGCTAAATTTTACGATCAAGTCTCCTGCAAAACGGACACCAAAACCAATTTCTTACGAGATTCAATTCAATATCTATCTCCACCAGCCAGGCAGGCAGGCAGGCGGCCAGCATTGTCTTATCTGTAGTACAAATTTCCGAAACACAACATTATTGGACGTACCTGAAACGAGAAGACAAAGAAAAATTCATTAAGTACACATTGAAGCGTTCAGATTTTATAAGAATAATAGATTTAATCTCCTGGGAAACAAAGCCAGGACCACCATTCGGCAGGAGGTGGCAATCAACAAAAACAAAGTACGTACGACACCCAATAGGAAGCATCCGGGCAAGCGCTCATCTCGCAAACAAGATTGTTATGTTTTAATTTGACCGAGAGCACTTGGCTTTGCGCCACCAGTCGGCCGGCCGGCCGGCCAGCTATTCAAGAGGGGTTCTCCACTTTATGACTGAGATGCCCCAAAGTCAAAGACGACGGAATAAAGAAAGAGCATTCTGATTGGCAACAGGCACGGGAGATGGAGCAAAGCGAATAAAACATTAAATTGCATATGCATACCAATAAATCCATTATGATTTGAATGAATAATTTATCAGGATTCCTATTTCATCACTCACACAATAAATAAAGCTTTTCTTGGGCTTTTCTTTCGTGATGCTGCTAGATTGAAAAGCAAGAGGGAAGGTCTGATGGGCGACCTAGTTCCGCCGACGACGAGGACGACGTGCTCCTTCGACACAAACAAAGGCATCACGTTCTTGGGCTTCCTATTGCTACTCGCTATTTTCCATTTTCTCCAGTCTGTATGAATACACTTTGCAGCACAACAACCTCCGCACAGAATCGACCCCAGCCTCATCGAGAACGATCGGTGATGATGACACAAAGTTGTTTTGAGGCGTGAATGGGACTTCTTCTCTTCTTCCGGATTCACCACGTCCCAACTGAAACTTCACATTGGCTCTCGACTGCAGGATCTGGTTAAACTTCCACAATTCCACAATTTGAGTCAAAAACACCGAGCATCGAACCTGGCGCGGTCTTGCCTCACATCCATGGCCTACCGAGCCGAAGAAAGCCCGTTTAAGACCTATCGGGTTATTTTCTTTTCCTCTCATGGAACAAGAGGAAATTCACGGAAATTGACGAATCTGATTTGAATAATTGCAATGGAAATTGTAGCAGCGTGATGGTTTCATTTTTGCGGTTTGGCTCAATTTGCGATACTCAAAGGAAATGTTTTGCGGTAAAAATTATCATTTTCTCAGAAATCTAACGTGCAGGATTTATGCCACTCCGGTGGAATTTTCCAGTTCAAGCGCGTTGAATCCAATAACCTGCGGCTTCTTCATTAAAGCTCCAGCTCATCGAGCACGTTAAACACCATCAGTTTACCACACCATTCCGTAATTGGTTCAATTTACAATCATCGATAATCCCTGCTCTTGTTAACCCTCTTTTTCCCCCGATAATGTGCCACCACGGACGACCACCGTCGGCCACCCATCGGGGAAAAGGAAGAAACAATAGCTTGCCCCCTAACCCGACCGGTTGGGGGGCTCTAATCGCATTATCCGATCTAATCATTCAAAACACACACTCTCCACCCTCTCTCTCTCACACTTCAGAGCCAGGTTAATTGCATTGTTCGCCGGACCAAAAGGTAGTCGGTCGAGGATTGGTTGCATGATGGTAATAATAGCTTTTCCGTTTGGACTAAAAGGACCGCTGAAATCATGATCGAATTGTGGCAGAAGTGGATCCCTTTTCACGCGGTATCGAATAACAACGTAGGCTTTGAGTGCGTTTCGTCATTAACCTTATTGGGACAATTTAACGAACTCTCGAGTGCTTTTTCAAAAGGACGTAAGTCACAAAATGTAAACAAACGCGTTGCTCATGGCATGTTGTTAAAACATCATCTATATATGCCCACATTTGATGAACTTTCTTATGGGTTATTTCTGAAAGTTTTTACTAACTTTTACAAAACGGTGTAAAATCACTTTTGCACTTTTAGGGAATAATGTACATACGCCGCTTGTGTTGAAAAGTAACTTGCAAATCATTGTTATATCATTTGAATGCCTCTTAACGACGCGTAAGTAAAAGGCTTTATACCTCAAGGTGAAAAAGTAAGATTTTGTTTAGTAAAAATTGATATTTTTAGCAAAGATATTTTTACACCGTTTTGTTGCAGAAAAAACTAATACGTCATTTTGAAAATTCCGACGTATCTGTGTGAAATATGACAACTCGACGTAACATTTCGACGTATCAAAATTATCATTCGCAGAATGACGTATCATTTGACGCAAGTAACATACCATTTATCATACTGACTTATCAAAATGACGTATTATCTTTTTCTATTGCTGACCGTTGTAAGAAACATTTTTCTTGTGAAACTTGAATTTTCACTCGTAGTGTGACTTTTAAGCACAGTGATGTAATATCTTTTACCAATGCGTCATTCAGTGGTTTTTAATTGGGATATACATGTCTGGTTTTCAAATAGGAATAAAAATAAATTCAAAAAATGTCAATGCTGATTTTCTCATTTTCGTCCAAATGTTACTTACGTCCATTTGAAAAGGTAGGTCGAGAATTCCTTTAAGTATTGAACCATTTCAGCATGGCTAATAAGATTTTTTTTGGACTGCTGATGAGTACCGAAAATAATGCCTCTCTTCGTTTCAAGACAATCATCTTCATATACATCATAGAATTCATATAATTTCGTAATGCTCAGAAGGACTGATAATTTGAACTATAAATCTATCTTTTTCCTAAATGTGCGTCCCCCAAAAACTCCCAAGAAACCTAAAGTTCCGACTTTAGTTCATAAACGAACTTCGAAGTTCACATTTAGTTCAGTTTTAGTTCCGTCGGACATGCTAGCTGATTGACGCAAGACCTAATTCCACTAAATTTGTATAGTAACCTATAAGTTTACCTTTAACGATCTACCCTTACCTCAGTCGGTAAGGGCGCAGCTTCAATGAAACTCTATGCTGGAGGTGGGTGGGTTCGATGTCCGGTCTAGGCTAGAAATTCTTCGTTAAGGAAAATTGCGCGACTCGCTTGACATAAGCTGTGATTGTTCGTTTGGAATACTAAGTTGAGAGTGAGAAATATGGTTTCTGTGATAAAAATAAGCTTTAAATGCCAGAAAGAAGAAGAATAAATAACGAAAAGTTTCTTAATCCTCTACAACTTAACTTAAGAGTTCACAAAAAGCTGCTGAAGAGTTGGCCTGGAATTTCTAACACAAAGTTTACTGAAAGTGTTAACTGTACCTTTAATCAGCTTGATAGTTCACAATGACGCTAATATTGAACCTTTTTTCCTATTAAGCTTTGCCATGGCTACCACTGACTAAAAGTTGATTCTGCGATTTTTCCACATTAAGATGAATTCATACTAGAAATTTGAAGATTAGACTTCGATGCCACTAGGTGGCCTGTCGGATAACCCTAAACGACTACATTGGTGGGCAATTCATTAAACTGGCATGGGTTTTATGGTTGTACAATACGCGATGATGGTTTATGTTCTTTTCGTCCATTAGACTCTGAAATCACTGTGAGTAATTAACTAGCTTCTGGGAGGTATCTTAGACCTAAAGCTTGGAGTCGTACTAGCAACAGCTACCTAAATTTTATTTTATGGCTGTTTTGTGGTCTTATTTGTTTTAGAACAGATACAGGTCCATTTATGTTCAAATTTTCTCGACAAAATTCCTTTGATTCAGTGTCTAAACTGTTTTGAAATAACCCAACTTATGCTGTCCAAAACTAATATGCTTAAAGAACTTCTTGTGGTATGCTTCGAGAGTAGTTCCAAGATGCTTGATCAGCCCCAGTTATACTATCCTTTTGTTTCTGTGCTACTTGTACCTGCCCAGCAAGCTGTGGTCAGCCATCTGCGGATTAGTTCCTGAAAGGGACGACAGGGACCGAGGATTTGGTAGATGTCACAACCATGAGCAGCGATTAAATAAGTTACCCGACTAGCCCCTTCCAAACGATAATGTGACCCGTTAACCTTGAACTAGCCACGAGTAATTGACACCCCACTTTTACTAAAATCGAAAAATAACAAATTGTTTATAACAATATTGAGTATCGACTCCGTAAAGTGTTACATACGTCTGAGCCTAGCAAATAAACGAACTTCAAAAAAAAAAGAAGCTTGCTCTATTATATTTCCAGAGAAGTTCCGCTGAGATTTCAAATTAGTTTTGGAATTATTCCAGAGTAGTTCTGATGCTTCACAGTGGGCCTTGGACTTTCGCTTCAAAAGCATGATATTCAGAAATTCTAAAAATGGCAAAATATTTTCCATCACCTTCCAGGATTCTTTCAAGAACAGGTTGTGTACGTGAACTACTGTAATACGAAGATACTAATACCGAGAGCTTTCAACTAACCTTTTTTCCAACTAAAGCCTGTCCACGTTTATTTCGGACAAAAATTACATATAATTTAACAAAACCGATTGTTTATCTCACAATATTAGAGTTATGTCTACATTAGAAACAGTTGATTAATTCTTGTTTCTGTGAAATTCTCGAACTTTCTGTAGTACACCCACCGGTATTCTCAGATACGCCTATCTGCTCTTGAAACCATCGGTACCATTTGCTTTCTTCTTCGTTTCGAAGAGTTTCCGCTTCACTAGAGCCCAGTACTTCTCTATTGGGCTAAATTCTGGACAGTTTGATAGATTAGCTGTTTTTGGTAAGTCTTTGACGTCTTGTACTTTATACCCTTCTAGGACGGATTTCGCATAGTGACAAGAGGACAAATCAGGCCAAAACAGAGCTGGAGAGTCGTGGCTTCTGATAAGCGATAGCAACCGCGTTTGCAGAAATTCTTTCTCGTACGTATCCTTATTGAAAGTGCCGGTAGAGACGAAATTTTTAGATTTTCAACCACAACTACATATGGCCTGCCAAATCAAATACTTCTTGGGGAACGGCGTTCTTTTGCATTGTGGTGTAAAAAACCAGAACCGGAAGCAGAACCGGAAGCAGAACCGGAACAGAAGTTTGAAGTCTTCGAGTTTCTTCTATGTTTCGTTGTCTATTCTGATACAAGAATACTAATACTACAAGAATACTAATTTTTCTTCTCATTTCTAGTTACAGGTATTCCACTAAACAGCTCACACTTTCTAGGATTCACTGACAAATAGTTGGTTCTTGCGATTTTTCCTCATTACGATGAATTCCTAGATGAATGAACTAGTAATTTGAACAGTAGACTTCGAGGCTTCCAGGTGACCTGTCGGATCATCCGAAACGACTGCATTGGTGGACAATTCGGTAAACTGGTATGGGTATTTGGTATTGTGGTTGTGCAAAACGCGGTGTATGGTTTATGTTCTTTAAATCTTGTCTGAAATCACTTCGAGTATGTTTGCGGTCTAATTTATTTTAGAACAGATACAAGTTTTGGTCAATTTCTGCACGAATTCACCCGAAACAATTCCATCGACCCAAATTCAGTATACAGACTGCATTAAAATTATCTTCAAGTAGGACGCTTCCTGAACTACTTTTGGAATGTTTCCAGAGTAGGTCTAGGATGTTTATTATTAGTAAATTGATTTGTTATATTTCTGGAGTATATCCGCCAAGTTTTCAGATTAGTTTTGGAATTATTCCAGACTAGTTCTGACGCTACACAGTGGGCCTTGGACGTCTGTTTCACAATCAGGATATACAGCCAATACTAAAAATGACAAAATATTTTCCTAAAACTTCCAGGATTCTTTCAAAAACTTGCTGTGTACGTGAAACTCTGTAATTTCTCCTAAGCTGCTCTGGATAACTTCAAGAATTGTTCTAGAAAGCTTCAAAGTTCTCCTGTGATACATCCAGAGAAGTTCTGGAATGATTCCAGAATAGTTTTGGAATTATTACAGAGCAGTTCTGGAATGCCTTTGGAGTTGTTCTGTAGTGGTTTTATTTCTGGAAAGCTTCAGAGTTCTCTTGTGATAATTTCAAAATTAATCTGGAATACTGCCAGAGTAGTTCTGAAATGAAAGAGTAGTGTCGGAATACTTTCAGCGTATTTCCATTAGTAATTCCGAACAATGCTTTTAAAATTGATCTGTTAAATTTCTGGAAAAGTTCCGCCAAGATTTCAGAATAGTTTTGAAGTCATTCCACAGTAATTCTGATGCTGCACAGTGGACCGTGGCCTTTCGTTTCACAATCATGATATTTAGCAAATACTAAAAATGACAAAATATGTTCCATCACCTTCCAGGATTCTTTAATTCCACATTCTTTAAATGTGTACGTGAAGTTCTGTAACACCTCCTGTGCATCTCTGGAATACTCCTAGAATTGTTCTAAAAAACTTCCTAGTTTTCCTGTGATACTTCCAAAGAAGTTCTGGAATGATTCCAGAATAGTTTCGGAATGAGTTCTGAATAGTTCTGTGGTGCTTTTAATTCTGGGAAGCTTTAGATTTTGCCTGTAATGCTTCAAGAAATGATCTAAAATACTTTCAGAGTAGTTCTGTTATGCTTCTACAATTGTTCTGGGATACTTCAGAATTCTCCTGGAATGCAAAATTAATCTGAAATAGTAGTAGCCACAGTAGTTCTGGAATGATCCCAGAGGCTCAGCGAAAACGACTTCAGGTTATTCTTTCAACGACGTGTTACTCACAGGACCGGTTATTCAAGAGGAGTTATTGGACCTCATGATCCGTTTTCGTAAGCATTACATTGCACTGGTAGCAGATGTGGCAAAAATGTACAGGCAAATTAAAATTCATCCAGAAGATGCTGTTCTTCAACGTGTTTTATGGCGATTCGATCCAACTGAGCCAATCAAGATCTACGAGCTACAGACTGTCACATACGGTTTGTCACCGTCATCATTCTTAGCGACACGTGTCCTGAAACAACTCGCAATAGACGCTGGTGACAAATACAAGCACGCTAGGTTAGCAGTGATGAACGACTTTTACATGGATGATTTTTGAATGTGAGAATTACAGCATATCTTCTCCGATTCATCAACCGCTGTCGTTTGAAACACAATCGGTGCGAACAATTCCTTTCAACGTTGGAGCTGCAAGAAGCAAAAGAAATACTGGTTAAGGTTGTACAACAGGAAACATTTGCTGAAGAACTGAATCTCTTGAGGCTTAAGCAATCGTTGCCAAAGAGTTCGCCTCTCAAAAATAGTTACCCAATCGTAGATGAGAAAGGTATTCTGCGTGTCGGTGGCCGGCTCTCTCATTCCAATGAAAATTACCAAACCAAGCATCCTATCGTACTTCCCAGTAAGCATCCATTATCTCGCCTGATCGCAACGCATTTTCACACCTTTTTTTTTCATGCTGGACCTCGTATGACCTTGGCAACTATGCGACGAGAATTCTGGCCAATCAGCTGAAAAACACTGGTCAATTATGTTTGTCGCAATTGTGTGAATTGTTTTCGCCTAAGCCCTACTCCTGTAGTCCAACCTCACGGCCAACTTCCTAAGGCGCGAACAGTTCCAAGCCGACCCTTTTCAACTACGGGCGTTGATTTCTGCAGCCCCGTTTTTTTTTAAACCGGTACACCGTCGTGAGGCACCACAAAAAGTGTTTATCGCCGTTTTTGTTTGCTTTGCTACCAAGGCAGTGCATCTAGAGCTGGTTTGCGATTTGTCTTCAAATGCTTTCATCGCAACCTTTCGTCGGTTCATTGCCCGACGTGGTTTTCCAACTGAAATGCAGTCCGACAATGGAACGAATTTTCAAGGCACAAAGAGTAGGCTCACCGAAATGCATCACATTTTTAAGAACAAGCGTGATCAAGAAGCAATCATTAACGAGTGTAGCAGTAAAGGAATTATCTGGCGATTCATCCCACCACGAGCTCCAAACTTCGGCGGTCTCTGGGAAGCAGCAGTAAAGACAACGAAAACTTCACTGCTGAAATCAATTGGATGCCGTCATCTATCGTATGAAGACATGGTTACGGTGTTGTACCAGATTGAGGCGAATATGAACACCCGCCCACTCACACCGTTATCTGATGACCCAAATGAGTTGGATGTACTCACACCTGGCCATTTTATCGCCGGTTGTCCATTGCTGAGTCTACCAGATCCTGACTACAAATCGATACATGCCAACCGTTTGGACCATTATCAGCAGCTGCAACAAATTATCCAAAATCATTGGCAGCGATGGAGGAAGGAATATTTAACCGAACTAAACCAACAATGGAAACTATCGGGGTCCTCTAGAAGCCTTCGGGTGGGCCAAATGGCACTTTTACGAGAAGATGGAAAACCATCTGTCGCTTGGCCGCTTGCTCGGATCGAAGCTGTCCACCCCGGCGAGGATGGCATTGTTCGTGTAGCAACCATCAAAACTAGATCAGGAAATTATAAACGAGCGGTGTCTAAATTGTGTCCACTTCCAATCGACCATGATCTACAACAGCAGCGTGAGGCAGAGTCATCAGCAGCAGTAAATGTAGCCTAAAATACAAAAAATAAGCATTTTGTCGATAGTTACCTAGGATTAGCATAATGACTCAAGCTATAAATTTGACAAAAGCAAATTGTAGGTGGCCGGCAATGTTTACAATTGTCTGTCTTTGTCCTGTATGTATAACAGTTGGTAGCGTAGGTTATGCCGAACACGAATGACGAACTACTCGAAATAAGTGACGAGAAGAGAGAAGTGAGATGAAGATGAAGATGAGATGTTGCATGGATTGTTGCGCACGGAGTAACTAAACTTTAGGACTTAGATATGCCAGTCACTGGTGTTAAATGCAGTACTTGTCTAGACACCGAACCGTGAAGATTATTGTTAGTGTAGTGAAGTAAAATAAATGTATGGTCCTTAGTTCAAATAAATGTCGTATAGTAAAATAAATGTAGTGATAGTCAAATAAACGGTCTTGTACTAAAAATACGTGTTAATTATTGGAGGTGTGCACGCAAAGACGACCACTGGACTACTAGCCCAACGGAAGACTACACCTGAAGCAGGACTTTCAAAGGTGGAACATTAATATAGACAGGGTCACAACAAATGCCTTCATCAAATTATTAAATTTAAGGTGAAATCTTCATCGAAAGTTACATGAGATAGTCAAGATTACTGAAATTGGAATTTGAAAGAAATACCATAATTTTTCGCATTTTTTTCCTCCCAAAGACGGTTTTCGCCCCAAGCTCGCCCCATATGGCATTGCAGGTGAACGAAAGTAGCATCGTATCTCGAACGTAACTCCTCCAACTGTGGAACTGTATCTACAGCAATGTCATGTCGGTAATGGAACTGGTTTACCAAGAGAAGTTTGCCGAACATCGGTGTTTGTCGAATACCGGGTCACCGGAGAGATTTTCCCGAGTCCTTGAGTATGGTAGACAGGTACAATCCGGTCGAGCCAAGAATGGCTACGGTGGCGATACAGTTAAGGGTCAAACATGAATTACTCCGATAATAATTGTGTTATAATATCGGAGAACACAACGGAAGAAAATGCACGTCAAACTTGCTATCCTAACCTATTATGGGAATCTGAATAACCGAAAAAGTTCGAATCAAAAGATGTATCGGAATAAGGTGACGTCCAATTGCTTCATTACTGAAAAAAACAACCTTCCTCTTTCCATCCACAAAATCGTTAACACACCTCTTGTGATCAAGGTTGCCAATATTGTCAATTGCATTTTTCGACAACTTATTATCGTTCCTCTTAGGAAAAACGGCAAATAAATCAGTAAAATGGAAAGCGCTCACCCGGATAATCAGCATCAATCAGCAAACTTGTACCAATCGGTTCGTTTTCGAAATCCATTTACACCGGATATTAGTTCTATTCAACACACAAATGATGTTTAGGTATGACTTTGGTCATAAACACAGCATCCACTATCACACGCGATGATTATTATTGTGATTCTAATAACGAGAAATTTCATCACACAAAAAATACTGAAAAAATGTGACAGCTCACCAAAGCCCAACCGTTCGTGGTCAGAGCTTGCTGCGATCCTCCAAACTCATGCTTTTATTGTGTCGAAGCAAAACATTAAATGGTGCTAACAAATAATTACTTCTCGAAAATAAATGTTCAATCGCATCCTGCCATAAATTACAGCAATCATTCTGGGCGTCCTTATTTCTCAAACCACTCAAGGCACTTGGAAACACATTCCGAAAATTGTAACATCAATAGAAATTACCATGAAACAACACTCGCACGGATAACGTCCTCTTCTCATCCAACTCATCCATCTGTCGGGTGAAAAGAGGGCAGCAAACGACCATCCCTACTGCTTGCACTTCAAGTCCCATTTGCTCTTGAGCCTACAGTTGTCGTCGTCGTCGTCTTCATCTTCGTCAACTAATTGGATTGAAAGTCAATTA